>CAJQUW010012085.1:0-49302 GCA_907163375.1 Prostheceraeus crozeri | reverse complement strand
GTCAAATAGAAATAGAAAATCTTTATTGGTCAATACGAAAGCGGTATATGACAGGGAGGGAACGGAAACATGTACATCAGGCATCAAGAAAAATGAGAAAATTTGACAAAAGAATTTCGGTAGAAAGCTCGATTCCTCCTCTGAGGCAGAAGAACACGTTGGTGTCGCATGTCACACGAAACATTGTTGCGTACAATAAAAAATTGGGAGAGAGGATGAGTATATTTACATTTGGAAATTTTTACAATGAGGCGTCTACAAATATTCTCAAGCATACAGCCGAGAGGTTGCTTGTCCGAGACACCAGCCCATCGACGGGCAACTCGATCTAGCCTCTCTAACCTACGTAAATTAGCAACTTTCATGTCGCACAACAATGGCCAGCAGTAAGCAACGTGACTGAAAACAAAGGCCATATAGGCCTGCCAGATGGTTTGCGGGTCGCTACAGTTACTCCTTATCCTTTTTACAAGAGAAAGTCCACGGCAGCATTTTCTAAATAAAAAGGGAAATTGATAATTCCAAGAAAGATCATTTTCGAAAAACACTCCCAAAATCTTCAAAACATTCACACGTTCAACAGCACAACCATGGATGAAAACGGGGACAGGTGTGGGACTGTAAGACGGCAAGCAGTTAAGCATTTAGTTTTCTTTACATTAATAGACAGCTTCTTGGCTTCTGACCAGGAAACAAAGGAATCAACCACAGACTGAAAGCTATTAACAGAGTCAGGATCGCATAGATGAAGTAAAGTAATATCGTCAGCGTATGCAACTAAACGAGTGTCGGGGAGTTGGGGAAGGTCATCAATCATGAGGATGAAAAGCAAGGGGCCTAGGATGGATCCCTGAGGAACGCCGCTGGTCACGTCTTTCCAGGGAGTCAGAATGTCGTTAGTAGAAACTCTCTGTATGCGGTTTGAAAGAAAGTTACGAACAAAGCGAATGACAAAAGGACTACAGTCAAATTTATGAAGAAGAGTCTCTAGCAGAGCCTGATGGCTAATCGTGTCGAAGGCTTTCTGGAAGTCAACAGCAAGCAGGTTGACCATGTTCGACGACTTGAGGCTCATATGTTCAAGCATAGTTAGACGGATTGATAGAAGCGCGTTTGTACAGCCACCGAAGCCGTTGGATATGAACCCGAATTGACGGGAGTCAATCTCGTGATTAAGGGATGGAAGGAGGACAAGTTTCTTTATCAGTTTCTCCAGGATTTTACTGGGAAATGGTAATATAGAAATAGGGCGATGATCCTGG
Source organism: Prostheceraeus crozeri (assembly GCA_907163375.1). Taxonomy (NCBI): domain Eukaryota; kingdom Metazoa; phylum Platyhelminthes; order Polycladida; family Euryleptidae; genus Prostheceraeus; species Prostheceraeus crozeri. Next base: position 48,040 of record CAJQUW010012085.1, on the reverse strand, counting down.
CTGTCCTTCTTGGGTATAGGAACGATGTGGGCTAATTTCCAGGGTTTAGGGAAAATTGCATTCTTCAAACACAAATTGAAGATAAGGGTGAGGGGGATGGAGAGAATGTCGGCAAACATCCGAAAGAAATACCCAGGAATGCCATCGGGTCCACAGGAGTTTGACTTGGAGTTCTTTATTAATCTGAAAACATCTTCATCACAGACAGAGGGGAACTTGGTAGGCGGAGATTGTTGACGATTATCCACAAAGTGATCCATGTCGGGCTGCTGAAAAACTTCAGAAAACTGGCTGTTGAGCCGAAGAGCATAGGGTTCATCTAAGCAGATGCGAGGAGGAGTCCGATTAAGCTGGGAATTAATGGACTTCCACTTGTCAGTGAGGCCTACAGAAGTGGAAGACAAGTTCGAATGATATCTCAATCTAGCTTTATTGGACTCACTAATGAACTTTTCCCGGAGCTGAATGAATTTGGGGGTATTCCCACGGGATAAGGCTTTATCTCGACTATCAGAGAGAGCCTTGAGGGAGGGGGTCAGCCATGGTGGATCAGTTGACCGCCAATGGCAAAAAAGCGATTGACATCGTCATTATCGTTATATTCGTCCTCAGAATAATCGTCGCTATTCGAAGATGTCTCATCAGAATCACTTTCTTCGCTGCTGTTATCATCACTTCCACTGATATAATGCAGCGGCAGCCTGCTGAGCTCTTAATCGGCGGCTTCTACTTCGCATTGGAATGCAATTCGCCATCTTCCAAGCGGCCAAAAGAATGATTGGCTGCTCTCAACTGCGCAGCGCTGCACAGTCACGGTGAACAGTGTTGAAGACAGTGCCCCATCAGAGCGCTTTGATTTACGTTATCAGCACGCACGACGCACATGACTAGAATCAAGCTACAACCAATCGTGCTTCAGACATCAACAAATCGGGAATAAATACCACTTAGATGTTATTGTGATAAGAAGCCGCTGCCATCGGCTTGCCTTACGGAATGAGTTAAACATGAAGGGTGAAAACCCTGTCTTAAGTCGTGTGGATTAAATAGTCTTATCACTTCCTTCTAAACCCAACTCCGTAAATGTTCAACTCCATGTAGTGCAATGACTAAATTCATTGGGATTGAACCATAACATAACTGCAACTACTTTTATTTATATGTCACAAGCATAATTGTATTTGTTATTCTATGAATTTACACGGATTGATTGTTATCTTAATTTGAAATTTACGCAATACACGTAGTTCATGGTTGTCAACTTATTGATTATTTATAAAATCTTTTAGACTTCGGTGTAATATAATCGAATTAATAATTGCAAGTTTGACTCTTTCATGTCAATAGCTTACTACTCATAACGCAGTAATGAGTAGCATGCAACGAAAGATGCCTCAAATCAGCTGCCTTGGATCTTCAAGATAGATACGATTTTTGATGAAAATTGGTTGACAAAATGAACTTCCCGACATCCTTTTCATAATGAAAAGATTTTTTGATTCTTTAGATGGACAAAAATATACAGTCTGCTTCAAATTATTGCTAACACCTCTGAAAATTTGGTTATCAATATTTCAGCATCAGTTGATTTCAATGAAATTAAAATTCTAATTTCAGTTGCCATCATAGTTCTATTATACTTGTGAATGAAAAATTTCAAATCTCCTCTAAGAAGCTTGCCATTCATGAGAGTTAATGTGTCAAATAGGCTGACAGATTTGATTAACCGCAGAAAAGTAAACTTGTAGTTCTGTAGGCCTATAAATATAATTTGAGTGATATTTTTAAAGCAATCAAGCTTTTCCTCATTCACGGTACAGCTTAGAAGGATGTCATAGAGTAACCCCTCATATATTGATTAATTTATTGTGCACTTTCCTTTTGTAACCTTTTCATTTTGAAATGCCTATCAGTCTATGATAAAGGACCTATGCGGCTAGGAAACATGATTTTTGAGACTGTCACATTTATGGAATGATATACAATTCATAGAATAAAGTCGTCTATAATCTACAAAGAAAGAACATCTGTCAAGAGAATCTGTCAAGAAGTAACAGAGACGTGTCTTCAAACATTTGAACGAATTTGTAGCATGAAGAACTTAAAACTTCAAAATTCGTTGGCTGCACGGCTGTTGAATTGCCATGAAAATAACTAGAAAACGTTGCTAGAAAATAAAGTCTAAATTTGAAATGATAACATTAATGATTCCAATGCAAACTTTGAAAATCAACAAGTAAATCATGACAAAGCATTGAAAATAGCCACAAAATTAATGTGTTTTAAGATAATTTCAAAAATGAAGAGTAATTTTTTTCTGAGGTAGAGAGGAATCCACCACAGAGCCTGACATAACCGCATTATCAACCACATGGTATCAACAAAGCAAAACTTGAAATGAGACTAAATTGAAATCGATCATGGAGACTTCAGATAACAATCGGATAAACAATAACATTGATTTCAACTCTTGCTCTCAACTCTCAACTCTATTAGTAGAAATTTGGTATCATTCATGATACAATACTATGAAAATTATTTGATCTATAGATAAACTGTATACAGTTAAGCATGCTTTATTAGCATATTTATGCGACTAGAAGAAAGAGAATTAAGCATCTGGTAAGCACCATACAGGTTTGGTAGGCGCTACCAAACTGTAAAAAATCGCTACCAAGTAAAAAGCAATAAAGCAATTGGTAGCAAGCAATTTATTGGTTTGGCAGCGTACGGTTTACGGTGTACAGTGTACATCTATCATTTTAGAGTTTTCATCATTCGCAGTAATGTCAGTAGTGATGGAATGCTTCTGATTTTCGAGTGTTGGCGTCATTTATCATTGCCGATTAAGGACTTTACTTTGCTCTTGCTTTGTCGGTACACCTGGTAGCGCCCGAGTACTTATGCAAAAGCATTTACGTTTCTTGTGGAAACGTAATCATGTCCAAAGTCTGTTGATTTAAGGCCTTTTCTCAATAAATATCACACTAATGTTACTACTGTTCTGTAAGTAATGAGATAATGACATTCAGGAGTCGAACTTGCAATACTGAATTCGATTTTAATACACGTAAGTCTAAGGCATTTCATGAATAATCAATAATTATTCAACCATCAACAATTATGCATTATGTAATTTTGAAATTGAGCATATTATCAATCCGAAATAAAAACACATTATAATTCATGAACGAAAAATAGTTATGCTTGAGATATATAAGTCAACATGATCGCACGGAAGGTATCGTTTGTATGAAATAATGTTTATCAACTTGGTTCATAAAGTACAGCTAACTAGACGTCGTTGCTACACACGTAGCAACGACGACATATTTGTGGAGCATGAAATTCACAATAATTCTAACCTAGCTATATATCACTCTATCAAACAAAAAATATTCACGACTGGTGTTACCGAAAAAATTTATTTGACAGCAGTATGTAATACATCTGTTTTTTGCTATGTGACTTAAAGCTGCACATACCAAATGCATACCAGAGACATACGAATAAGGATGAATTTGCGAAAAACATACCAGATCTCTGTAGACATACGAGAATCTCGTATCAGATGTTAGTTTCAAATTGTAAGTAATTTTCGTATTCAGCGACTTACAGTGTAGACGCTCTCGGTGTCCACGCTCTTCAGAGAAATTTATCAGAAAAAGTCTTCTTTTGATGTAGAAAATTCTTGATAGTTACTGAACATAGCTTCAACATCAAGACTTAGACGATATATCTGCGGTACTTACCCCATCGATGACGTCAGTCGGACAATGATGGAAGCATTTGCGATATGATATTGGTTTGATGTTGGATTTGTTGGGCGAAAGTTTAATCATCGCTATGTCTCTGCTCAATTCAATTTCAGAGCAGATAACGTAAAAATGAAACAGAAGTAAACGTTATAATTTTCTCTTCTGATGTATTTCTTGCCGCTTGTAATTTTTTGTCTCAAGTCTATCACTTGGCCAGTGTCAAAATACACAAACAATATTTAAAAATGTCCATATGTCAAAAAATAGCAAAAATGCGGTTGTGTCAAACCGTATTCAGTGTACTACACGTAAACGAAGAAATGAATGACGAAAATTTAGCATGAATGAAATGCCATGATGATGTTCACTTCGTATGATTCTACTTTGTGTTCTTAGGAAGTAATAACTAAAGTCTTCAGAGACGAAAGAGAGAGCCTATTTATGCCTTTCAAAAATCTATCATTTTTTCCTGATATTTATACTAGAGGCACCTCATCACATCACCTGATTCACGTTCTTTGAATTTTGACATTGAAACCATGCTCCGCCAAACCATGAAGAGCGATATCTTGAATTGAACACTCTACTTTGTTGCATGGATCAACGGATACGGTCACTGGAACACATATACATTCGGTTACATAAAATCATAGGCATTACAAAGAACATGCTTCACTCACCAAAAATGATAGTTAATTCAGGGCGCAATAAGCATTGCCATTTGTCACAGCATGCATTTCTGATCAGATATAGGATTATGTACAGTTCTACGACAAGCTGCATAGTGCGATCTAGCTATTGACATTTTCTTCCTAAATTCGCGCACGAGTTTCTTGTCATTTTTAATATGTAGCTTGTCGCCCAGCATCAGTAAAACGACAATTCTTAAATTCTACCTTCAGTCGTCTTGCAAGTTACAGAGCCTCAAACATCGTAAAATCCCATTTGTTTATGTAGATCCATGTACTTCAGAGTTTCATTCACTCAATGACGTAATGTTGCAGCATACATTTAAGAACTCAAAATGAGATTTACATAGACCGGTGTCTGACCGAGCAGCAAACAGCTATTGTCTATTGTAGTCCCAATTACTTGCGCAAAGCGTAAAATTGAACTTGAACAGAAGGGCGTTCGCATATTTCGGAGATCAACGGAAGTTGAATGCTCCCGTTCATTTCTACCTTTAAACGCACACACATGATTACACCCAACGCTATATCTATCCATACTGTCGGACGCCTGACGCTTATGATGACACGCATGCACAATATAGAACTCGTGGAAATCTTAGATGACGACATTGGTCTCTGATAAAGTAACTTGGACCACATACACGAATTCAGCAGGAAGAACGATGAATGAGGCAAACTTCAGTACTAATTCTTATGACTAAAGCAGCGACAATTAACCTAATTTTATGACAAAGAGATGTAGGCCTGCTTTAGGATTGATCTTTGCAAATTGCAGTGCTGATCCATCCATTAAAGGTAGATTTACACTAGAATACCTTCATACAATTGGCATTATGTCAAAGAGAAGAGTATTGCTGCTGATAAGCCGTGTTCCTCCAAATTGCAGGGACATTCAAGTTCGCAATATCTTGCACTGAAACATTTAGACATGTAAAAGAAGCGATGACTCGATTATTTAGATAGGGAACTACGTAGTCAAAGTAAATTTCAAAATTAGTTTTGAAATGATCATGAAATGAACAGAGAGGGAGAGGTTTATGTGAAACGAACCAGATGGACGAATCGCTGAACTTGAGCTGAACGGCGTTCATATTTTAATTAAAATTTTCTTGAGCTTGTCATTCACTGCAAGTCTCATTAGTATTTGTCTCCATTACTCAAATATTGTGCGCGAAGATGAAATATTTTCATTAAGGAGAGAAGTCGAAGTTATTAGGGATTTATAATGAAAATGGCAACCTATTTTTCATCCATTCACAGCTATGGATTTTGAATATTCACTGACAAAGCGTGGCACAATGGTTCACTGCTTGGCCTAGCGATCATTCGGTCCACAGGTCGAGTCCCGAAAGTGTCAATGGAAGTCGGTAGGAAGTGGATCTGGACTGAAGTACCACAACGCTCCATAAGTCTGACTATGTCAGCACCGTCCAAGCCTCCAGCATTAGGGAGTAGTGACGTTAAGCCATTCATCATCATCATCAAACGTAGCTATCTTCCAAAATGCTCGCGGAATGTAAAAAAACAGGGCGTCGAAAATTAGAAATGTGACAGGACAAAAACTGAGCTTTATCAAATTCAGCACCACGCGATCTCACAGAATCAGAAGCGAATGGCAATAGCGTGCTCGGGATGTTCACTTTCCCGAGACATCTCTCTTAAACGGACGTGTCCTATCAAAACTGCGTAGAGATCGCCTTGATCGGTTGGCATCATCAGTTGGTTGAATTTATCCCTTGGGGAAGAGCAGACGGTCGTAAAGCATGTGGGCTGCACTAGCAACTTGTTCAAATGAACATGCAAGCATCACCATCAGACATGGTTTATCGTCCGACCACAGAACGAGCTTCTGCATAGAACAAAGCTGACAATGATGCTTTCAATAATAATGTACACCCCATGGTGGGCCTGCTGTGTTGTACGCCGTTCCTTTACTTGCAAGACAAAGAAAGTTCAATAATTCGTGTGCTACAACTGACGCACACTCAACACACAAGTGTAAGGCCATCTACCATCAATTTCCATTTAAAAATCCTTGTTTAAAAAAATGTTGGATTCAAATTTTTAACTGACATTGACTTACACTTGACAATTTGGAATTATGCACCGATAGGCCTATATTCTAATTAAATAGTTCGACTTTGATTAACTCAACTTTGATTTCGATTTACGCATCTTATGATTCCGTTACTTTCCGTGTTTGACTTAAACTTCGTTATTTGATCCCTGATATTGTGACGTAGCTACTATTGTCCTCTGTATCTTGTGTATAATGCCAACCAGCCTGAGTATTTGTCACGCTATGATGACACTCAGTTCCGTGTGCGCTCCAATAGAACGGACGAAGCGCCGAGAAATCTATAATGTTTTCATTATTGCGGATTATCTAATTAAATAGTGACAAATGCAAACAAAGTTGATGTCTTAGAATTAGTGAGAGTTAGCGGTATAGAAAATAGTGGGATTGTAAAAAAGGTTATTGATTACATGATATTGTTTCGTCTCTTCGTTAATGCTTGGTTTGTGTTTCTTAATTAGTAGGGCTTCAAGGGGGGTGTTGGCCCATTTTTTTCGACTTGAAACGACTTGCTTTGATATTGTTTTAAATATTTAAACGCACATGATGTTAGTTATGCTATGTGTTCCATACTTCGAAAATGCTAAACTCCTAACAAGATGCGCCGGTTGGTGAAAACCGCCAATTGTGCACCTATGAATCTCAGGAGCGAATGATTTACAGGAACATCAAGATATGATGAGTGACATAGATGTTGCAAGTGAACTTTGATGAAACCAGAGCGCGCACTATGACGTCACACAGTGCAGACGGATACATAGAGATAGAAAAAGCAGAAGATAAAGAAGCAAATGCAACACGTGAAAGACAAATGAGGTATTACTCGTACACTAATCAACTACGTATGTGGCAAGAATGCATGCATATACAAATAAAACATGAGATGATGAAGTAGTGATTAGGACAGGTATTAAGTTAAAAGTAAGTTAAAAGAAAAGGAAGAGTGCAAATAGATTCAAAATTAAAAGAAAGGACACTAGCAAGTACTACTATGAGACGACAATCAGATTTTTCAACTGAGTGTCCTACCTCAGATACGTCGACGACTATCTCGTCATCATTGCACACACTGATTACGAGAAGTTTCGTCGGCTTCTTCCTTCGCATCATCCAAGTCTCCATTTCACTGAGGATAGTAGCGATGATTTCCTTGATGTGAGCGTGCATCGGGTGAACGACACTTTTGAGCCTTCATCATAAGCACACATTCTGCGTTTTCTACATACATTATGGCGCATTCTGTCCTCGACTCTATAAAGTCAATCTCTTCAAATGCCTTTTGACAGAGGTCGGCGATTGTGTTCTCCGTCACGACAATCAGATTAACATCAGAATATTGATGAGGCGAATGTTTAGCTTAATACTTTGAATCAACAGCACCCAAATATTCGCTTTGCAATGGAGAGTTCTTCAGATGAAGATTCATTGAGCTTGTTGGATTTCTCAGTGACAATGTCAACCAACAATAACCGTCATTTTCAATTCTTTAAGAAAGAAACAAGAAAAATCTCTTCTTTCATATGATTCACATTTCTGAATGTATACGAAAATGCCAATTTTGAAAAGCAAAAGAAACCGAATGCAAGAGAGGTGTAGTCACAGAATTGCATTCATTTGCGCGCGCTTCGGTTTCCTAGAAAGGAAGAGTCATATCTAAACTAAATATGGAAATGGCACATCACAGAATTAGACAACTTGCTCCTTCTCGAATGGATGATTCTTGTATCACTTGCTATTGGAAATGGCAAGCGACAAGCTGTCAGCAGAGGACACCACAGCCAGTGAGAGATGCGTGCGTGTTGTGATATCACTTCGCACACACCAAAACACACATCGATGCCTGGCTTCGATTCAATGTATGCACTATACAGTGAGCAATGCCGAGGAGAGGATGCGAAATCATCAAGTGAACTAATTTTCGTGCGCCTGCTACTTTCTTTAATAATGATCGGAAGGGCCAACATTATAAAGAAACTTGTGTGCTATGATCTGAATTCTTCGAATCTGAAGGCATCGTGGCAATCGATGCACTTTGCTGGAACTCACATTAATCCGCAAGCGACGCACGACTTTCTTTTCCTATTTCTGTAAGATATTAGGAATTCCTTTTTGTCCACTTAATAGGTTCCTCGATGCGTCGTCAATTTCGTATTAATCACACTTCTAGCAAACCGAAGCAGATAAACAAAATGTTTATTTCTGTGCTTGCAGTAGTCCTACAAACCAACATTCCCTCTAGCTTCTTTGAGGAAGTGCGCGAATAGAACTACTGGAATTTCATCGACAAAGAGAAGATGCTACAAACGTTCGCCATCGATATTCATGCCGTGAGGTTTGTCGATTTCTCTAAGCGCGGATTCTAGAGTCGCTGAGAGGATGATGGGCGATTAAACGGCGCCTTGTTTGACCTCTCTTCTGACTTTGACGGTAACTGATCTATCGATTAGTAAGATATTGTGTCACAGTCTGTACACAGGTCATTGATGAGGCAAACTCATTGCTCCTAGATGGCATGTTTGAGAACATCTTTGGTTTCTACCGAATCGAATGCCTTTTTGAGATCAAGACTTGTCTTTTCAATGATTGTGTCAGAATGCCTACACACTTGTCTTGTTGCTATAAATAACAAATTAATGCTTTAATTCCATCTCTTTTCAAAAGTTTTGTCTTTGGTTTCAGTTGAAATTAATTTCTGATGGTTATGTTGGATGTTCACTTTTGATCAGTTGTCGCATGAAAACCTCTAATATGCTGAGGTGCTGAATACACTAAAGTTAGATGTTTGTGAAAGTGGATGTAAATTACGCATAGTCTGCAATTGATTCAGTTACATCCAGCAAAAAATGCAGTAACAATTGCACATCTTGCATAAACAAATGTACCAAAAATATTGTGAGGCACGCAATCTGCCTATTTTGCACATGGATCCATTGTTGCAAAACTGATAGCATTTGTTGCTTATAAATCTTTTGTGAGTCGTGTTTAATTACTATCATTCATATAAGAATGGAATAAATGCATTTGTTGATGTGTAAATAAATATTTTAATTGTAGCTGTGAACTTCTTGATCAATGGTCTACACGATGCTTATAGTTAGAAAAAACGATAAATGTACCGGTAGTTGTTATAGCTGTTATCTCTTAGGTAAGTTGCTTGGAAGTGAATGCTTAAATGTCAATTAGAATAGCCGGAAGTCATTCCGATGGCCAGATCAAGGATGGAAACAAAACTTTCACAGAATGATGTCTACTACAAATCTGCGTGTCTATTAAGTCCTATTCTTGTATTACAACAAGCAAATTGCAGTTTCATTTTCTAATTGATAGTGGTGCAATGGCTGCAATATCGATGCGGGATGTGTCCAAATGTAGAACCATGTGGTGTACGTCATTATTGAAAGCATCATTTTCGGCCTTGTTCTATGCAGAAACTTGCTCTGGGGGCGGACGATAAACCATATCTGATGGTGATGCGTGCATGCTCATTTAAACAAGTTGCTAGTGCAGACATTGTGATGAAACGAGTCTACATAGCTGTCTCTGTGTGCTGCCATTTTTTGCGGTGTGTACTCTTTTCTCATCATGTTGAGGTCAACAATCTCTTAATCTCGGTTATACTGTGTTTTTTAAGGTGTAACAAAATAAGCCTGTTGTTCTTATTTCTGTAGACCTATTGAATGGCTCAAAGAAAGCATTTTTTTGATTATTGATAGGAGTCTTTAAGCGCATTCACGACTCTAGAAATAGCATTGAAATGATTACTGCAGGTAGATTATCACATGTGAAGTCTCAGATTTGATTAAGAAAAGAGAGGTGGAATATTTGGAATTGCGTAGAAAGATTATCGTGGTTTGTTGTACATTATAGAACTTATTACGCTGGGTGGATTACAGCATGATGTACTTATCGCATGTGAAATCCGTATTCAGTAGCTAGTCTACGTACCATTAATTCTACCCTGATTCTACACTTGATGACACTTTTTGAACATATAATCGCATCACCTTCTCAGGTAGGTCTACTTCTGCCACTGACGTCAGCTTCCAGACTTCATTTACTGATTCATAACTTTGCTATAGGCCTCCATGATAAAGGTGAAAAAGTAATCCGGAAACCCATCGCCGACATCAGTGAAACATGATGAAAAGCAGTGCGCAACTGGGTAGACGACTTCAGCCATATTAATTTCCTAAATTTCAATTCTATAGATAATTTGTACCTTGTGATGCTAACAATGGAGTAAGAGTAAAAGTAAGAGTTGGGAGAAGTAAAAGTGAATCAGCAAACAGGATGTGATTCTCCAGCAAAATTGCTGACTCTTCCTCAATGATTTGTTGGCCTCAAGCTCTCCTGCTCGATAAGCAATGATGGGGTGCGAAAGTTGTAAGTCTAGCCAATAGGGGAGCACATCACTTTGCAGCGAATGAGCACGAGCAGCAGTGAGCTCGCACATTTTGTTATTCTCGTTGTCTAGTTTGCTTTCGCAGCCGAAACATGCCAACTTTCATACCCTATAGTTTACGGTGAAGAAGATGCTCCAAGAATAGAGTAAATAGGCCTATTTATAGGTAGAGTGTCGAATCAAAAAGTATCTGTATACAGTGAAAATTTTCATATCAAAATATTCAGTTTTTTACGGAGATTACGTTACTGTGGTCCAAAATATTATTTGAGCAGTTTTCAAATGGATAAATTTTTGCAGATTTATATATTATCGACATGAAGCACCTCTATAAGTATTATGAAAAAAGTTGGATATCAAGACGAATGAATATTTGCTAATAAGCATCCCACCTAAGCGGAAATTAGGCTGATTATCAAGGCAATTTCATGATCCGTATTATAATGGAAGTCTTCGTGAAAAGTCGCGATATTATTCGTGCTTTCTTGGCTGAAATTTCAAGTTTTTAACTCAATTTTTACCGGTATGATTTTATGATTCCATCTCCTGATGAAAGATTGACAATCCACTTTTGCGAAGCGCAATCCTAGTGATGGTTCAGTTTTTGATCTTCAGAAAAGGTGAGCATTATTCATGTTCTGTACTTTAAGTATTACTTGATTTCAGTTTACAAGTAGGAGTTTGTAACCGTAAGTCTTTGACCGGAAACTAGCTTGAAATAACAATTTCATCGATTGGAACCTCGAAATTTCATCAATGAAGATGGAAAGAGGAGTCTAGAATTTAACATTAAAGTCATAGAGGAAGTATGTTATGTAGAGTGGTAATTCTTCATTTGTCAAATTCCCAATGTGTATACACTTTCCATTTTATTAAATGAACTCGAGGTGAATACAGTTGGGTATTACTACTAAAAGTGAGATATGCAAATTTTTGAGGTTTTTGAAGAAATTACCACGGAATGGACTGATCATGATAGTAATGGAAAAGGAATGATATTATTTTACAGATCCTCCGTGTCATGGCAGCCATGGATATCTAATGTTTGTTAAATTAGAAGTTCAACAGATTACTATTATACTTTGATGTTCAACCTCAAGAGTATTTTCTTTAGACTGATCACATCAGAAACAACCTGCCACTGGTAGTGCAAAACAACGCAATCAGAGACAATGATTTCAATTAACTCTAAAATATGTAAATGGGTACATCGCTATTCAGAATCAAGAAATGAAACATAAATTTAGTGAATCATGAAATCATGAAATCAATCAAAAACTTGAAGTTTGAGCCAAGAAAGCACGAAAAAGATCGCGACTTTTTCATGACGACTTCCACTATAATACAATTCATGAAATTCCCTTGATAATCAGTTGAATTTCCGGTTAGTTAGGATGTTTATTAGCAAATATTCATTCCTTTTGAATTACAAATTGCTTCATACTACTTATAAAGTGGAGGTCATGTCGGTAGTATATAAACTTGCAAAACTTTAGCTTTTTAAAAACTGCTCATATGATTTTTTGGACCACACGAACGTAATCTCCGCAAAAAACGGAATCTTTTGATACAAAATATTTCATTGTGTACAAATACTTTTTTGGTCGACACGACCTATATAGTTACTCTATGATAAAAGTCTAATGCAAACCTTTTGAAATGATAAAAATGTTATTCTTGTATCACAACAAGCAAATTGCAGTTTCATTTTCTAATTGTTAGTGCACTGGCTGCAATGTCGATGCAGGATGTGTCAATATCTACGAGAAGATGAAGAATTTTCCACATCAAAGGAAGACTTTTTCTGATAAATTTCTCTGAAGAGCGTGGTTGGTCTTTTTAGGTGAGAGGATTTGGCCACAAAATATTCGGGTTTCAAGTGCAGATCTTCAGTCGAAATTGCATAACAAAGCAACTTCCCGGGAAGTTATTGGATGAAGATATTCGGGAAATCTCAGGGAACTAAACCATAGTTATGAGGCATCGTTCAGCTCATGTAATGTTTCGCTTATTTCAGTTCCATCTTCTATTTTCATAATAAATTCCAATAGAACCACTTCAGGTTGCTACGCATCACGTTGGCAAATTTAGTTGCTGATCAACGCCCTCTAATATGGAACATTCACAGTCGCTTACTGGCTCTTCCGGCTACCGATTAATGTTGGATTGCACCGATGTGGGCTTGGAAGGGGTTGAAAGTACTGATCAATAGCCAAATTCAATTACAAGTACATAGGTGTACTTTCTTGACCACAAGAAACGTAAACGCTTTCGCATAAGTACTCGGGCGCTACCAGGTGTACCGACAAAGTAAGAGCAAAGTAAAGTCCTTAATCGGCAATGATAAATGACGCCAACACTCGAAAATCAGAAGCATTCCATCACTACTGACATTACAGCGAATGATGAAAACTCTAAAATTCTAGATGTGTACCGCTATGCCATCATTGTTTCATTTGAGCCTAGCATTCTGCACAATGTTACGCCATGTATTACACAAACTACAAATCTAATAATTAGTTCATCGAATTTTAAAGCAGTCTTCAGATGAAAAGTGGAATGTTCTCGTCCTAATCGAAATCGCTGAGTGTGGGATAACAATTTATTTCAACTGTGTTTTGGATAGAAAGTGTTCCCAGCAACTTCCACAGTTTTTCTAGGAGTCTCCCATGACTCAGTCCTTGGACCCTTCTTCTTCTAGTTACTCGGACTGAATTTAAGTAATTGAAGAGGAAAACATGAATGTCTATGAGTGTCCCAGTTTGGGGATGACATTTACATCTGCGGATCCTGTAGTCCTTAATTCCCAAACTACTTCAGCCATTGATTATCTTAAAGTAATTAAGATATGCGTTCAATGATACTTGAATATGCGCTTTCATGAAAATATAAATCGACCGACTTTTCATTGCAAGATAATTATTTATCTTTGACCGGTTTCGATTGGATGACAATGAGATAGGCTACTGGCCACTACCTTTATCAGGAAGTCATACTTCCACGCATGCTATCTCACTGTCCTCCAATCGAAATCAGCCATCGATTGTGTGATTTCTTGGGTAAACTCCAGTTTGAGCGCCGATAAATCTAGGATGGAGTTTTGCGATGAGACCTTGCACACATTTGTGTCAGTGACGACGCATGCATTCAAGTGAGCTCTGTTTGCTATTCAGGTGCTCGCCTCTCCCTTCATCTCACGTTTGCGACTTACTTTTGTGACAACTGATGGGTGTTGGTGAGGGTTTGATCCTGCCAATTGACAAGGTCGCATAAGTGGCTCGTAACTCAGTTGGTTAAGCACAGGTCTAGTTAACCTTGGTCGTAGGTTCGAATCCTACAATCCGCACATCTTTTGAATGGCAATTTGATCTATCGTTTATTTTCTTTCATTGTTGTTAATTCTTATCCTTCCTCGCAATTCTACGACAAATCCCAGTCATGTTTTGTCACGACGTCACGATGTCTACTAGTCACTTGTTTATGTATTTTCTGGAGACTTCCAAATTGTCGGTCAATCTCAGACAAATAAACAGTCGGAAGCACATTGGGCCGGGAGCCTTTCTCCCATGTGTCCGAGCATTCATTCATCCCACTGTCATTCTTTTTGTGTTGAGTGGTAGACGCAATTGCAGAGTGTACATGCACGTTATTTTAAAGTCTTCAGTTTGACCCGACCAAGGTTTGATATAGGTCTCCCACACACAGAGCAAACACTTTACCATGAGGCCAATTCGCCGGTATTATTATGTTCATAAATACAAGAAACTTACCTGAAACGTTCCAGCACCCTTGTTGTTGTATGGTCGGTGCAGTGCAATGATGATCACACTTATTATCGAAGCGATTAATAATACAACCAATAGGACAATTGACCATGCTTCAGTATGAAACAAATTGATGTGAGCATTAGTGGCAAAAATGAGGAGGGCACAGCTGAAGACTGTAAAGCCTAGCAGGGCCAAACACGGAACAAGTCCTGGTGATTGAGAGTGAATGAATTTCAGCTTCCGAAACCTTTGGTACAAGAAGCCAACGTCGCTTGAGTCTTTGGTTGTGTACAGCTCAGATCGCATATATCGTAGGACAATGACGTCAGCCGCTACAATTGTATAACTGAGTAAAGTTATTATCGCAGATAGAGACATGAGAGTTTTCAAGTTGAAGAGGATAGCGAGAAGCATGGAGAGGATGCCAAATATCAGCAGAGGAATCAGTGGCACTTTTGTCTTTGAATTAATCCATCCCATAGGAGCAAATAATAGTCCATCGGAGGCCATAGAGTAAGCGATCCTTGGGATTGGATAAGCGCAGCAAACTAGACTGTAAAGTCCGCCCTCAATTACCCCAACGGCGACCAGAAGATGCAACCAATGTACGGATGGAGTGGAAAATATATTCGCAAGACCCAATTGACCATCATAGCTCCACCAGCCGACATAGCCGGATAGGGCAATGGATTGAATTACATTCACAGCCATGACAATTAGAATAGAAGTGACTATTCCTATTGGAATGGCCTTTTGAGGATTCCTTGCCTCTTCACCAGCAACACAAATTGAATCAAATCCTGCATAATTATTGAAAGCCTGTCCCGAGCCAGCCAGGAAAGTGCCGAGTCCATATGGCAAGAATTGAGGATGTGACTTTGAGATGAAGTTGTTCATATTGAAATGACTGAACATGAAAACGGTGGAAATTATTATAATGCAGAATGTCACGAAATTCAAAATTTTGTTTATCAAAGAAGTGCTAAAATTGCCAGCCCCAACAATTACCAAAGGAATGAGAACAATGGCGCCTCCAACAAAATTAGGAAGTCGGTTGAAGTACAGTGCGTCACCGCTTGCCAACATGCCTATATGTTCCGTGATAGCTGCACTGATAGTTTTATTTGCAAGTAAATCCACATTTGTAGCCGTAAATGCAGCAATGCCAGCAACGCCGGTGATGTATTCGAGTAAGATAAACCAACCAGTGAGGAAAGCCAAAAACTCACCAGCAATCACGTACGTAAATGCATAAGCCGATCCAGCTCTTGGAATGTGTGCAGATAGCTCAGAGTAGCACAGTCCATTTAGAATACTTGAAAATCCTCCCAAAATAAAACAAATGAAGGTTGCTGATCCTGCGTAGCTATGTGCAACTATTTCAGCAGTTGCGAAAGCGGATGACCCCAACATTGCTCCAACTCCGAATGAAATTAAGTCCAACACAGATAAGTTTCGCTGAAGCGGTGTCTCCATCAATGCATCATGGTCTAAAGGTTTTTGTCTGAATAACATAGCGCAATATTTAAATAAAAAGAATTTAGAAATGCAATTTTGCCTTCCAGAATCTTCCATGACTATCAAGATCGTCTGACAGTCTAACTGAACTGATAAAATAATAAGAAGCGGACATACTGCATCGACGTTATATTTTTCTCTAACGTCACTAAAAAGAAGGTGGATATCAGAGACAATAAGATATGCTGAAGAACAGAGGCGTCTGAGGAACACCCTTTCACTCTTGCTGAAGAACCCAAGAAAAGGTAACCTTTATAAATTTTTGATTAAGATTGTAAATAAGAATTTATTGTCTGAACATTTTCTACCTATAGACAGTTGAGATAAATTGCTTGTCCCACACTCAGCGATTTCGATTAGTACGAGAACATTCCACTTTCCATCTGAAGACTGCTTTAATTTTTTATAGAACAACTTTTTAGATTTAGAGTGTAGTTCTTGGTACTCACTCGTCGATAGTAGGCACAACATGTATCGAATTTTAGGCTCAAATGAAACAATGACGGCATACCGCACTGTGTGAGCTGTAGAGTACGAAAGATGGCTGAGTTTTAACTGCTAAACCGATGTACAAAACCAGAAAAACAAAATGCGAAAGGGCTTTTGTTCGTGTTCATACACTATGAAGGCGATTGGATTTCCATTTGACTGATAAAGATTATCCAAAAGAAAGCCAGACGGTTTCGTAGTGTATGACCACGAACAAAAGCCCTTTCGAACATTTTGTTATTATCGTTTTGTACATCTGTTTCATAAGTAGATTTGGTTTTGCACAGTTTAAGCTGTTAAGCGTCAGCTTCTGAATGAAATAAATTTCGCTGCTAAACCAACTCATCAAAAAAACTAGCATTTCTTCCCACATGAAGACGGCTTGGCATTCTTGGTTACCAGACCGTCTTCATTTGGTAGCGGCCGCATGGGTGAAATCCGACAGTCTGGCAGGTTATTTGTTGCCAAACCTTAATGCGGCTGCCAAATCACATTGAATTTGATTGGTTACTATCTAATTTCTGTTGTCTCCATTTCGCAGCAACTATCTGATCATCTGGTATCCGTGATGTCGGATTTTACTGGAACTTCTCATATTCATCTTATATTGATTTTATACTACTTATAAATTAACAGTATTTGCTATACTACATATCTTTAAGCGGCAGTCTTGTATTACATTATTTTCCATTAACCCATTTCGTACGGATTTTTTTCTTGTTCAGACGGAATATTTAAATACTATACTGCCCTTCTCTTTGAAATCTTAAGAGTTAATCGATTATATGCAGAGATCATCACCCAGTATTTGTAAACAACATCTGAATGTGCACTCAAACACTCAAAACTCGAGCCCGTTATGCGATCATTTATCATTCGAATCATCTCATCTATAGCATCATCCGTCAGCAAGTCTTGAAGGCACTCATTAGCGGTGGTCTCTGCTGATAATATGTTCTTGTTGGCTAGAATTCCAAGTCATTGAATCAGCATGACTTCACCTGTTCGGTGTCAAAAAAAACGATTGACATCGTCATTATCGTTATATTCGTCCTCAGAAT
This sequence comes from Prostheceraeus crozeri, assembly GCA_907163375.1. Taxonomy (NCBI): domain Eukaryota; kingdom Metazoa; phylum Platyhelminthes; order Polycladida; family Euryleptidae; genus Prostheceraeus; species Prostheceraeus crozeri. The sequence goes on along the minus strand of CAJQUW010012085.1, from coordinate 30,276 downwards.
AATCGTCGCTATTCGAAGATGTCTCATCAGAATCACTTTCTTCGCTGTTGTTATCATCACTTCTACTGATATAATGCAGCGGCAGCCTGCTGAGCTCTTAATCGGCGGCTTCTACTTCGCATTGGAATGCAACTCGCCATCTTCCAAGCGGCCAAAAGAATGACTGACTGCTCTCAACTGCGCAGCGCTGCGCAGTCACGGTGAACAGTGTTGAAGACAGTGCCCCATCAGAGCGCTTTGATTGCGTCATCAGCACGCACGACGCACATGACTAGAATCAAGCTACAACCAATCGTGCTTCAGACATCAACAAATCGGGAATAAAAACCACTTAGATGTCATTGTGATAAGAAGCCGCTGCCATCGGCTTGCCGTACGGAATGGGTTAAACATGAAGGCTTAAAACCCTGTCTTAAGTCGTGTGGACTAGATAGTCTTATCACTTCCTTCTAAGCCCAACTCCATAAATGCTCAACTCCATATAGTGCAATGACTAAATTTATTTGGATTGAACCATAACATAACTGCAACCACTTTTATTTATATGTCACAAGCATAATTGTATTTGTTATTCTATGAATTTACTATGAATTCTGTGGATTGTTATCTTAATTTGAAATTTACGTAATACACGTAGTTCATAGTTGTCAACTTATTGATTATTTATAAAATGTTTTAGACTTCCGGGTAATATAATCGAATTTATTATTGCAAGTTTGACTCTTCCATGTCAATAGCTTACCACTCATAACTAGTGTTTAAAAATTACCGGTAATTTATTTTAAGTTATCTTACCGGTAATTTACTGGTAATTTATCGGTAAATTGCCGGTAATTTATATTCAAGTCCGTATAACTTCAAATCGAGCGCACCAATATGCTTTGATTTCAACTAAATACACACTTGGGTTAATCTGATTCTGATGAGGGCTCGAATTTTGCTCAACGTCTGATTCTTTGTTATAGATATTGCAATTAAGAAATGAAAAATTGACATTTTTAAGAAGTTTGTTGGTATTTCACTCAAATAGACCATAATAATCAAAAGTTTGACGGCAAAAAACATTGTTCTAGGGAAAGGCCACACGCTCTATAATATTTTGTAAATTATACACTGCAGATCCTTAGCTTTCTATAAGTACAATCCATGCTAGTTGTCAATGTTAGGAGTATGAAATCTATGCGTAGTAAATCAAGATACATGGAGACAATATTGTTTCAAGAAATGTATTTTGATAACTATAATTAGTAATAAATATTACTATAATATGAGAGAGAGAGAGATCATCAATGGAAAGAATATGCAGATATCGTCCCTATTGTACCTGGTAAAATTTGACAATACGCGCGCAGGCTACAATCATCATAAAGGTGCATAAAGGCATTGATAAGAGAGCAATAGCAATCGTCTCAACCAATGAGAGACCAGAATTAGAAAATTTTAAATGCGTGTTGAAGAGATAGCAACTATCGTGGAATTTTGTCAATTCAGGCATTCTTTAGTACTGCTAGGGGATGGTGATGGCAAAGTGAATGATATAATCACATAATTAGATTGTCTAAGCGCATCACCTTGCTAGAAGTACAAACTGATTCAAACAAATGGCACATGCAGGAACTTACTAAGTGGGCAAAAAGTGATTTTTAATACCTTGCAGAAATAGGAAAAATAGTCATGCGCCGCTTGCGGATTGCTGTGAATTCCTTCAAAATGCTCCGATCGTCACGATTCCTTCAGCTTCGAAGAATTCAGATCATTGCCCAACGTTTTCTCGATAATGTTGGGCCCTCCGATCATTATCTAAAATGTTAGCAGGCGCACGAAAAAACGCTCACAAATTTCTCTGTAGAACATGACATCGAATGTGTCTCTTTATTGTGTGATCCGGTTGATAACAGTCACTGAAGCTTCGCACAATTTGGCGTATTTAATATCGAACTGCCTGCTTATTGATCGATTGGTATGGTAACATGTCAGCAGATTGTGCCAATTTATTAACGTTGCATGCTCTATGCTTCCTTTCTAGTCAAACGGAAGAAGAGACGACCGGTCTAATTCTGTGGGTATAACTATTAACATCGAATCATTCATGCACACCTGGTTTAATACATTTATAGGTATACACAGCACAAAAAATTCGTATATCTTTTGTAAGCTTATATTCTCGTCAAATTTAATCGCAGGCTGATAATCGATCAATAAACTTATTTACTTGGTAAGCTTAGACAGTTGGTTCTGGAAATATAGTGGTGTGGTTTGCCTAATTGAATGAAGTAATTAGTGATTATCTGCTTTGTTACCGTCACGATGCTATTCGAGATATCAATATCATGTTGGCCCATGTGTCACTCATTCTCCTTTTCATCATTGATGAGCTGCTCCAGTAATCGGACGCAACGCAAATGTTAGCATTCCTACGGCGTGAAGGAAATGCTATTGTTTGCTGTGAACAGGTGCACAGACAAGACAAGCCCTTGTCTGATCCGAGATTCGAATTTCTTCTGACCTCAAGTGAGGGAAGTGATGACTCACGCAATGGCTGACTATGGGAATAATACAAATTTGAAGTTTGTCAGTGAACGGATGGGCCGATTTTGATAAAACTTACATATTCTTGGAGCTGATGACACCAGCATTATTTTAAGCTCAAACTCGAAGGCACCAGCGTTAATACAGCAGAAGTTGTTAAGTTGTGTGCAGTTGACCGTTGTTGAACATTGTTAACGCGAAAGTGGCGTAAAATTAGGTAGAAGTGTAAATTGAATGAAATTGCACAAATTGATGTCCGAATTCGAAAAACAATATATCATCTGAAAGCTTAACACGAGCCTGATTCAATGGTGACAATCTCAATTTTCTGTATTGCATAGTTTCGTCTGTAGGTGTCGGTGAACGAATTGACCAAACATTCATACTTTTAAGTCTGCTGGCTACAGCTGACCAGACATAAGCTAAACGCGTTGCCAAATTTAAGTGCTTGACATAAGCTTTCACATGGTACAAAGGTTGTTGAAATTGAACATCTTCATCAATGAGAAAATCTGAGAGATTTTTTTAGCAACATTTTTTTTGGTAAAACTTATTAGTATTGTATCTTTTTGTACCTACATATATCCAATCCTAAAAACCGTGTATCATGATGAAGCTGACTGATGGTTCATGCTGTCTGACAACTTTCATAAAAAAATTCTTTCATGTTGAAATCCTGCATCAAAGAAAACGTTCAATTTTTTTTCATAAGGCCTACTGACCACAGCTGACCACACATGAAAACGAAATATGTGTCAACACAATCTATGGAACATAAGGTTTCATATGGGATATCGTTTATCAAAATTGATCCAAGACTTCAACACGAAAATTTCATCTGAAAATGGCCTAGCTTTTTTGTGCAATTACTTTTGAAACGGTCGGTAGTAATTTTAAGAAACTCTAAATTCTTTAGGCTACCTGAGAATTGAGTGTATTGGAAATTTTGTCATATCAAAATATAATGAGGAAACCCCGAAAAATGATCAACTGTGTATCGGTAATTTACAGGTAATTGATTTCAATCTTACCGGTAATTTACCACACTTCAAACACTACTCATAACGAGTAGCTGCACAGTCACGGTGAACAGTGTTGAAGACAGTGCCCCATCAGAGCGCTTTGATTGCGTCATCAGCACACACGACGCACATGACTCGAATCAAGCTACAACCAATCGTGCTTCAGACATGAACAAATCGCGAATAAAACCACTTAGATGTCATTGTGATAAGAAGCCGCACGGAATGGGTTAAACATGAAGGGTGAAAACCCTGTCTTAAGTCGTGTGGATTAGATAGTCTTATCACTTCCTTCTAAGCCCAACTCCGTAAATGCTCAACTCCATGTAGTGCAATGACTAAATTTATTTGGATTGAACCATAACATAGCTGCAACCACTTTTATTTATATGTCACAAGCATAATTGTATTTGTTATTCTATGAATTTACTATGAATTCTGTGGATTGTTATCTTAATTTGAAATTTACGTAATACACGTAGTTCATAGTTGTCAACTTATTGATTATTTATAAAATCTTTTAGACTTCCGGGTAATATAATCGAATTTATTATTGCAAGTTTGACTCTTTCATGTCAATAGCTTGCTACTCATAACGCAGTAATGAGTAGCATGCAACAAAAAGATGCCTCAAATCACCTGTCTTGGATCTTCAAGATGGATACGATTTTTGATGGAAATTGGCTGACAAAATCAACTTCCCGACATCCTTTTCATAATGAAAAGATTTTTTGATTCTTTAAATGGACAAAAATATACAGTCTGCTTCAAATTATTGCTAACACCTCTGAAAATTTGGTTATCAATATTTCAACGTCAGTTGATTTCAATGAAACTAAAGTTCTAATTTCAGTTACTATCATACAGATTGTTTCATAAAAAATGGATCACCCTTAAACATCGCCTTAACTTCAACTTTGTCTAACTCCGCCAAACTTGAACGAATTTCTCTGAAATTTGGAAGATATGTCAGTTGTGCTTACTAATATCATTGTTGGAAATTTCAAGCATGAATATTGAGTTGTTTTCCTGTTATAGATAAAAAAGTAGCAGATAATTTGATCTTCATTTAGCAATGTTACACAAAATCATACCTCACTCTTACAAAATTACATTTGTTTCCTTTGTTATGTAATATGTTGTTCTACAAGCCAAAAGCTATCAAGCAAAACAAAAATAAAGAAAATCGGTCAATCAGAGCCAGTATAGCACCATTATTCATCAACAATAATGTAACTGCTACATGTGATTAACTGGACTTCATGTTCCATAGCTTCCTGACTTCGTTGCGGTGGTGTTGGCAGCGCTCCTGATTGCTTTAATCTAGAAATCTATCTCTTACCGGTTGAAAACAATACAAAGCACAAATGAACAATAACAAGATCGCATTCACAAAAGGCAAAGTGTCAGCCTTGCTAGAACTAGGGTTTTCTTTGCGAGCTACAAGCAAGCGACTAAATGTCCCTTACACAAATGTGCATCGATGGCATAATGATGATTTTCGACTGTGTCGTAAACATCCAAACGTAGAGACCACCTAATTTTGAGATTTGTTAAAGTTGATCCAAGTCTCTCGTTAACTGAGATGGCTGCACTAGACTCGTCTATTTCTAAGTCCACTATTCGTAGAAGACTTATTGAGTCGAATTTCAAGAGCTGTAAGAGGCCCTCTCAGATCGAATTATTAGATCAGCATACAAAAAGACGTCTCAGATGGGCAATGAGTCATTGTCACTGGCGAAATCAATGGGATCGGGTTGTCTGGTCTGATGAGGCATCAGTCCGTCTGAAGGATAGTGATGGTCGATTGAGATTATGGATAAAATCTGATCAGGAAATTCCGAGACATTTACATCGTCCCCGGGTACAAGGTGGTGCGACTCTACTGATTTGGGCTGGCATTTGGACCAATGGCCGCTCTGAACTCCACACACAGCAAGGAAACATGAATTCTGAACGCTATGTGAATGTTTTACGAATGAACATTGGCCAAATGACAGATCAACTTGGTGATCCATCGACTTGGTTATTTATGGATGATAATGCTGCGTGTCACAGGAGTAGTAGAGTCAACTTATGCAAGTCTCAATTACGGCTTAGGACATTATCTTGATCAGCTCGTTCTCCTGATCTGAATCCCATAGAAAATGTATGGAGTATTCTAAAACGTAACGTTTGTCGTTCACTGCTACCTACAGATGGTGTATCACAACTTACGTCACTGTTAAAAAGAGAGTGGAGAAAATTAGATCAGTCAAAAATCAACGATATCATCGAATCAATGCCTAGACGAATTGGTAATGTCATTGACAATAAGGGTAGGGCCACAAAATATTAGCTTCTTAAGAACCGTTACTGTATCATAGCTTATCAGATTATATAAGGACATTTAAATATATTAGGGACATGAAATAACATGAAAAATGCTTTCTGTATCATACTTATGTTTTATTTAGTCACATTTTAGGATGATCCACTTTTTATGAAACGGACTGTAGTTCTATTATACTTGTGAATGAAAAACATCAGGTTTCAAAAAGTAGCAATGCTTTTCTGATGAAATTACAAAAGAAATTTCAAATTTCCTCTAAGAAGCTTGCCATTCATGGGAGTTTATGTGTCAAATAGGGTGACAGATTTGATTAACCGCAGAAAAATAAACTTGTAATTCTGTAGGCCTATAAATATAATTTGACTGATATTTTTAAAGCAATCAAGCTTTTCCTCATTCACGGTACAGCTTAGAAGGATGTCATAGAGTAACCACTTATATATTGATGAATTTATTGCACACTTTCCTTTTGTAACCTTTTCATTTTGAAATGCTCATCAGTCTATGATAAAGGGCCTATGCGGCTAGGAAGCATGATTTTTGAGACTGTCACATTTATGGAATGATATATAATTCATAGAATAAAGTCGTCTATAATCTACAAAAAGAGGGCGTCAAATAATTCGCAATGCATGCTTAGCATTGTCATGTGCATCATTCAAGAAGTAACAGAGACGTGACTCAAAAAATTTGAACGAATTTGTAGCATGAAGAACTTCAAACTTCAAAATTCGTTGGCTGCACGGCTGTTGAATTGTTATGAAAATAACTTAAAAACGTTGCTAGAAAATAAAGTCTAAATTTGAAATGATAACATTAATGATTTGCAAACTTTGAAAATCAACAAGTAAATCATGACAAAGCATTGAAAATAGCTACAAAGTTAATGTGTTTTAAGATAATTTCAAAAATGAAGAGTAATTTTTTTCTGAGGTAGAGAGGAATCCACCAGAGAGCCTGACATAACCGCATTATCAACCACATGGTATCAACAAAGCAAAACTTGAAATGAGACTAAATTCAAATCGATCATGGAGAATTCAGCATTGATCGATAGCATTGATTTCAACTGTTGCTCTCAACTCTTTTAGTAGAAATTTGGTATCATTCATGATACGAGTACAATACTATGAAAATTATTTGATCTATAGATAAACTGTATACAGTTAAGCATGCTTTATTAGCATATTTATGCGACTAGAAGAAAGAGAATTAAGCATCTGGCAAGCACCATACAGGTTTGGTAGGCGCCACCAAACTGTAAAAAAACGCTACCAAATAAAAAGCAATAAAGCAATTGGTAGCAAGCAATTCATCGGTTTGGCAGCGTACGGTTTACATTGTACAGTATACATCTAGAATTTTAGAGTCTTCATCATTCGCAGTAATGCCAGCAGTGATGGAATGCTTCTGATTTTCGAGTGTTGGCGTCATTTATCATTGCCGATTAAGGACTTTACTTTCCTCTTGCTTTGTCGGTACACCTGGTAGCGCCCGAGTACTTATGCGAAAGCGTTTACGTTTCTTGTGGTCAAGAAAGTACATCTGTGTACTTGTGATTGAATTTGGCTATTGATCAGTACTTTCAACCCCTTCCAAGCCCACGCCGGTGCAATCCAACACTGATCGGTAGCCGGAAGAGCCAGTGAGCGACTGTGAATGTTCCATATTAGAGGGCGTTGATCAGCAACTAAATTTGACAACGTGATGCGTAGCAATCTGAAGCGGTTCTATTGGAATTTATTATGAAAATAGAGGATGGAACTGAAATAAGCGAAACATTACATTAGCTGAACGATGCCTCTTAACTATGGTTTACATCCCTGAGATTTCCCGAATATCTTCATCCAATAACTTCCCGGGAAGTTGCTTTGTCATGCAATTTCGACTGAAGATCTGCACTTGAAACCCGAATATTTTGTGGCCAAATTCTCTCACCTAAAAAGACCAACCACGCTCTTCAGAGAAATTTATCAGAAAAAGTCTTCTTTTGATGTGGAAAATTCTTGACAGTTACTGAACATAGCTTCAACATCAATATATACCTGCGGTACTTACCCCATCGATCACGTCAGTCGGACAATGATGGTAGCATTTACGATATGATATTGGTTTGATGTTGGATTTGTTGGGCGAAATTTTAATCATCGCTATGTCTGCTCAATTCAATTTCAGAGCAGATAACGTAAAAATGAAACAGAAATAAACGTTATAATTTTCTCTGCTGATGTATTTCTTGCCGCTTGTAATTTTTTGTCTATCACTTGGCCAGTGTCAAAATACACAAACAATAATTAAAAATGTCCATATGTTAAAAAATAGCAAAAATGCGGTTGTGTCAAACCGTATTCAGTGTACTACACGTAAACGAAGAAATGAATGACGAAAATTTAGCATGAATGAAATGCCATGATGATGTTCACTTCATTTGATTCTACTTTGTGTTCTTAGGAAGTAATAACTAAAGTCTTCAGAGACGAAAGAGAGCCTATTTATGCCTTTCAAAAATCTATAATTTTTTTCTGATATTTATATGAGGCGCCTCATATAGAGCATTACATCATCTGATTCACGTTCTTTGAATTTTGACATCGAAACCATGCTTCGCCAAACCATGAAGAGCGATATCTTGAATTGAACACTCTACTTTGTTGCATGGATCAACGGATACGGTCACTGGAACACATATACATTCCATTACATAAAATCATAGGCATTACAAAGAACATGCTTCACTCACCAAAAACGTATAGTTAATTCAGGGCGTAATAAGCATTGCCATTTGTCACAGCATGCATTTCTGATCAGATATAGGATTATGTACAGTTCTACGACAAGCTGCATAGTGCGATCTAGCTTCTGACATTTTCTTCCTCAATTCGCGCACGAGTTTCTTGTCATTTTTAATATGTAGCTTGTCGCCCAGCATCAGTAAAACGACAATTCTTAAATTCTACCTTCAGTCGTCTTGCAAGTTACAGAGCCTCAAACATCGCAAAATCCATTTGTTTATGTAGATCCATGTACTTCAGAGTTTCATACACTCAATGACGTAATGTTGCAGCACACATTTAATTAAGGGCTCAAAATGAGATTTACATAGACCGGTGTCTGACCGAGCAGCAAACAGCTATTGTCTATTGTAGTCCCAATTACTTGCGCAAAGCGTAAAATTGAACTTGAACAGAAGGGCGTTCGCATATTTCGGAGATCAACGGAAGTTGAATGCTCCCGTTCATTTCTGCCTTTAAACGCACGCACATGATTGACACATGATTGCACCCAACGCTATTTCTATCCATACTGTCGGACGCCTGACGCTTATGATGACACGCATACACAATAAAGAACTCGTGGAAATCTTAGATGATGATATTGGTCTCTGATAAAGTAACTTGGACCACATACACGAATTCAGCAGGAAGAACGATGAATGAGGCAAACTTCAGTACTAATTCTTATGACTAAAGCAGCGACAATTAACTTAATTTTATGACAAAGAGATGTAGGCCTGCTTTAGGATTGATCTTTGCAAATTGCAGCGCTGATCCATCTATTGAAGGTAGATTTACACTAGAATACCTTCATACAATTACCATTATGTCAAAGAGAAGAGTATTGCTGCTGATAAGCCGTGTTCCTCCAAATTGCAGGGACATTCAAGTTCGCAATATCTTGCACTGAAACATTTAGACGTGTGAAAGAAGCGATAACTCAATTATTTAGATAGGGAACTACGTAGTCAAAGTGGTCACTGGAACTACGTAGTCACAATGGTTCACTGCTTGGCCTAGCGATCATTCGGTCCACAGGTCGAGTCCCGAAAGTGTCAATGGAAGTCGGTATGAAGGGCATCCGGACTGAAAGTACCACAACGTTTCATAAGTCTGACTATGTCAGCACCGTCCAAGCCTCCAGCATTAGGGAGTAGTGACGTTAAGCCATTCATCATCATCATCATCATCAAACGTAGCTATCTTCCAAAATGCTCGCGGAATGTAAAAAAACAGAGCGTCGAAAATTAGAAATGTGACAGGACAAAAACTGAGCTTTATCAAATTCAGCACCACGCGATATCACAGAATCAGAAACGAATGGCAATAGCGTGCTCGGGATGTTCACTTTTCCGAGACATCTCTCTTAAACGGACGTGTCCTGTCAAAACTGCCTAGAGATCGCCTTGATCGGTTGGCATCATCAGTTCGTTGAATTTATCCCTTGGGGAAGAGCAGACGGTCGTAAAGCATGTGGGCTGTACATAATTTTGACTTATCTTTTCTAGGTAGAGACCAACAAATCATTGAAAAATAGACGTCGTTTTTGTAGAAGAATTACATCCTGTTAGCGCCGTTTTGTGCGAAAATGTTGTATATTTAAGACGTATTCTTCCATTAGTAGCATCACAATGCACAAATTAATATTGCTGAAGTCGTATACCAGCACACCCGGATACTGTTTTTCATGTTACACTGATGTCGGCGATGGGTTTCCGGATCACTTTTTACCTATATCATGGAGGCCTATAACAAAGTTGGGAATCAGTAAACGAAGTCCGGAAGCTGACGTGAATGGCAAAAGTAGACCTACCTGAGAAAATGCAATGATACCTTCATAAAAAGACAATCAAGAATCAGGGTAGAAGCAAAAACACGTTGGTTGTAGCAGCTATTGAATACGGATTTCACACGCGATAAGCAACTCATCCTTGAATCCCTCTAGCGCCATAAGTTCTACAGCATGCGTTTTATCAAATCAATCTGACCTTAAAGATTCCTATCAATAATTAAGAAATGCTTTCATGGAGCCGTTCAATAGGCCTACAGTAATAAAACATCCAGCTGATTCTGTTACACCTTAAAAAAAACCACAGTATAGACGAGATTAAGAGATTGCTGATCTTTGCATGATGAAGAAGGACGCAAGAGTTTTGCCATATTTGGATGCACTTTGTTGCGTACTCTTCGTAAGAATCTCTTCTCATTATTTATTGTGAATAAATTGAAGATATCGCGCGGCGTGAAGTCTGTATTCACTTCTCTATCGTCTCTTTGCTTGGCTCAGACAAATTAAAATACAATATACCTCAAGAACACTATCCAATATCATCAACCTTGTCATAGATATCTGTTATTTACTTGCCGACAACTAGAAAGTCTCAAATTTCCTTTCTTTTCCTCAATTTCAGTGCTACTAGTAATGTCGTAATTCTTATGTATAATTCAGATATAATTCACTTCATCACAATGTCTACACTAGCAACTTGTTCAAATGAACATGCAAGCATCACCATCAGACATGGATTATCGTCCGACCCCAGAACGAGCTTCTGCATGGAACAAAGCTGACAATGATGCTTTCAATAATAATGTACACCCCATGGTGGGCCTGCTGTGTTCTACGCTGTTCCTTTACTTGCAAGACAAAGAAAGTTCAATAATTCGTGTGCTACAACTGACGCATACTCAACACACAAGTGTAAGGCCATCTACCATCAATTTCCATTTAAAAATCCTTGTTTAAAAAATGTTGGATTCAAATTTTTAACTGCCATTGACTTACACTTGACAATTTCGAATTATGCACCGATAGGCCTATATTCTAATTAAATAGTTCGACTTTGATTAACTCAACTTTGACTTCGATTTACGCATCTTATGATTCCGTTACTTTCCGTGTTTGACTTAAACTTCTTTATTTGATCCCTGATATTGTGACGTAGCTACTATTGTCCTCTGTATCTTGTGTGTAATGCCAACCAGCCTGAGTATTCGTCATGATGGTCTTTGCAACTGTCCACGCCATGATGACACTCAGTTCCGTGTGCGCTCCAATAGAGCGGACGAAGCGCCGAGCAATCTATAATGTTTTCATTATTGCGGATTATCTAATTAAATAGTGACAAATGCAAACAAAGTTGATGTCTTAGAATTAGTGAGAATTAGCGGTATAGAAAATAGTCGGATTGTAAAAAAGGTTATTGATTACATGATATTGTTTCGTCTCTTCGTTAATGCTTGGTTTGTGTTTCTTAATTAGTAGGGCTTCAATGGGGCGGATGTTGGCCCATTTCTTCGACTTGAAACGACTTGCTTTGATATTGTTTTAAATATTTAAACGCACATGATGTTAGTCATGCTATGTGTTCCATACTTCGAAAATGCTAAACTCCTAACAAGATGCGCGGGTTGGTGGAAACCGTCAATTGGGCACCTATGAATCTCAGGAGCGAATGATTTACAGGAACATCAAGATATGATGAGTGACATCGATGTTGCAAGTGAACTTTGATGAAACCAGAGCGCGCACTATGACGTCACACAGTGCAGACGGATACATAGAGATAGAAAAAGCAGAAGATAAAGAAGCAAATGCAACACGTGAAAGACAAATGAGGTATTACTCGTACACTAATCAACTACGTAAGTAGTAAGCACATTCCAAAATCAAGGACAAAATGTGAAATGCTGAGTCATCAGGCGGCCGCAAGCGCAAAATGTGAGATGCGGACTGAGTCCCCTCTCTGGCAGGCAGTGTGAGGGAGATGGCCAAGGATATGTTGGGAGGAATGGGTCCGTGAGGAGAAAACCGCCCCCCCAAACGACTCAACTGACTAAATTGGTTGAAAAGACCAAAGTTGTTCAGAATCATGTGAAACAAACTTCTATCAAGGTTTCAGGTTGAAATTCGTCCAAAAAATTTTTTCGAAAATTTTCACTACGGTGGTCTCGACACTTAGGATTTTTTCGTGAAAAAAAATTTTTCAAAATGTTGGAATGGAGTTCCGAGACCCATCCCATCGTGTTTGTCGTCAAAAGTTGGGTCGGTGAAGTTTCGGTGAAAAAACCGCCCCCCCCCCCAACGACTCAACTGACCAAATTGGTTGAAAAGACCAAAGTTGTTCAGAATCATGTGAAACAAACTTCTATCAAGGTTTCAGGTTGAAATTGGTCCAAAAAATTTTTTCGAAAATTTTCACTACGGTGGTCTCGACACTTAGGATTTTTTCGTGAAAAAAAAAATTTTTCAAAATGTTGGAATTGAGCTCCGAGACCCATCCCATCGTGTTTGTCGTCAAAAGTTGGGTCGGTGAAGTTTCGGTGAAAAAACCGCCCCCCCCCCCCCCAACGACTCAACTGACCAAATTGGTCGAAAAGACCAAAGTTGTTCAGAATCATGTGAAACAAACTTCTATCAAGGTTTCAGGTTGAAATTGGTCCAAAAAATTTTTTCGAAAATTTTCACTACGGTGGTCTCGACACTTAGGATTTTTTCAAGTCCAAATGTGAAATGTCGCTTTTTTTTGCCAACTTTGACGATGAATTGTGGAGGATTGGAAGTGAATGAAGAGCTCAGGTTTCTTTTAGGGGCAAGACCGCACTTTGTTCTCTAGGATCTCCTCTTTTGAGATGCCTGACAAGCTCCGTTTCCAAATGAGAGCCTGTTAAAAATCGAGTTTTTGTGCATTTTCCAAGATTTTGGAACTTTTTGAAAAAACGACAGAGTTTTTTCATCTCAGCTTCTGGTCATCGTAGAGGGTCGAGGGATGTCTTAAATGAAAGGGGAGAGCGAGAAAACGTGACACTCAAAATTTGGAGTCAATCGGAGCACTAGAACCGGAGATAGACGGGTTTAAAGTTTTTGGATGATGGGTGTTACGTCATCAGCTGATCGCCACACACTATATAAGCGGGAACCGAGAGAGACTTGTCATTAAGACGAGAGCGATTGTCAGAGGTAGGTCGTCTCTCTGAGCTCCGACGATAGCTTCGGACATTCCAAATTCCGGGTTTCTGTAAGAAACCGACTTAGAAAATTTCATTGCTGAACTCAGCTAAGGCGTCAGACTTAGAGGTTCGCCAGGAGATGGCCTTCGTCTCCAGGCCATAAAAGACTCCAAAACTTTAAAGGCTTGTAACTTTGCTTCTACAAGTCCGTTTGACTTGATTCAAAAAAGGTTCGTTGCTATTAACCTGCTCTAAGTGATAAACTACTTATAAAATGTCGTAAGTAGTGCTAAAAAGTTGAAAAATTTAAATTCACTAGTTTTGGAGGTTTTCTGGGGTTTTCGACCCTGCTGAATTCAACTAAGACATTTACAAAGTTGCTAAAGGCGAGCTTCGGCTCGAGACTTGTTTCCTGATGTAAATAACTCCACCGATTTTCATGTCAAAATCGGGGCCCGGATACCAACACAGTGACATGACGCACGCTCTGTCCGCCCGAGGTTGGATTTGTGGGTTGAGGTCTTGGAGTTGGGATAAGATCCCCTCTGAGAAATGCCTGTGACGGATTCATCAGCTTAACTTGTCTTTCCTCTAAGCGAAGTTGTCTTTGTGATAGCACTGGGCGACTATCGATTCTGTCTTTGTATAGCATGGGCCTTCACGACTGATAGCCCAGTAACTGTCGATGTGTTGTCCAAATTTGGTAAAAGCGTTGTTGTCAAGTTAAAAGCACGACTAAATTTAGAAAGACCAAGGCAAGGCTTTGTGTCGGGAGGGTATATAAGTCACTGCTTCTCTCTAGGCTTCACTCCTGTTTCAAGTTGTAAGACGAACGGTGAGTGCTCTGTCGAAGTTTGCTATCAAACTTTGAAATATTTAGAACTTAGGATTATTCTGTCTTAATGCAGATACAGTAGTAGCTTCATATAAACGTTTTTATCAAGCTGTGACTTTAGATGAGATCCTTTAACGATCTCCTCTTATGAGCACTAAAATGTGTCTCAATTTAACACATTATTTCTTCTCTTTTCAGTTTGAAAATGACGAAGGAATGCAATAAAAAATTACAAATTTTTAAGTGCAGTTGCGGCATGCCCTTCCGCGGTGAGCGTTTCAGGCGCCACGTCTTGGCGAGAGTGACGAAGGGTGAGATGAAGCATGATGATGTGTTGATGGTGATGTATTGTGTGTGGTGTGATGTTCGTTGTAGTGCGTATGATGTCGAGTTTGTGAAGGCTCATGCCAATTGTCCTCTGCGTGTGATTGGGAAGGAAATGATGAGTCAAGTGTTGAGTGGTGAGCGGGGGAGCGCATTTGTTCAAGGCGAACCAGTACGTTCCCCAGTCGTGAATGTGGATTTGGATGATGATGAAGTGGTGAGTAAAGTAAAGAGGAAGTTGATTGTCGAGAGTGATGATGATGATGACGATGAGGCTATGGAGAGCGTTGTAACGAAGAAGGGGTGTGTTGAGAGGTTGAGTGATGATGTTGAGCTTGAGCTAGCCGTCGCGTCGATTGAGCCACTGGCAAAGCCACGGGCTCAATCGTCGCCGAGAGGTGAGCGTGTGATGCCTAATTGTGTTGTGAGAGTGAGTCAGTCGAGTGTGCCGAGTAAAGTGGTGTTGACGAAGAATGATGCGCTGGCGTATAGGAATGTGAGGAATGAGTGTGACAGGTTGCAGGGAAAGTTGAATGCTGCAAAGTGTACGTTGAAAGAAGTGACTGTGGAAAGGGATCGTTTGAAGAGAGAGTCGGAGGACTTTGCGAGTGTGAAGAGAGAGTTGTTTGAGGCGAGGCAGAAGTTGGTGAATGAGAGAAAGTTGAGGGAGACGCTTGAGTCGAAGTTGGAGAGTTGTGAGAAGTCGGTCTGTCGAGAGCGTGAGTTGAAGGAAGAGGCGATGGAACGAGTGAGAGTGTTGGAGCGTCAGTTGAGTGTGCAGTTGGAAGTGTCGCCTGAAACGGTCACCGCCCTTCACATTCCTGTGGTGGGCTATGTCCCGGAGCGGCCATTAATTTATGGAGATGTGACTCCTGATACATCACAAGAATGTTTTAACTGCACGGATGTCCGATGTTATCACATCAAAATACATCACAAGGAGGACATCCGTGTAGATTATAGGAAGCCGCACAAATTTCGTAAGTATTATGACTGGAACATAACATTGTACCATCTTTCTCATTCTTACTTCTTTCATTGCAGGCCAACTGAAAAAGTCATAAGCCCACCACATCCCACGTCCCGAGAACGACCCATGGGCTCTCTTAAGGGCCAACCTTCTAATGCAGCTAAAGCGGTCCCAAGCCCGCCACATATCTACGGATATGGAATGCAGAGGGGAAGAAAATTGATGAATGGAATGAGATGGGAGGCCACCCTTGCACCACATGCAACACAACAGACTTCTCTCTTCGCTAGTGAACAAGCTCTTGTCAGTGTCATCAGAAACTAACATGTTGTACAAAGGTTTTACTGCAGCACAGGTTGATGTATAGTTAGAAAAGTTTGATCATGATGTTTTATGAAACATACATGTCATGAAATGCAAGCGTTAGTGTAGTCAACTAGTTTTTACTACAACTCATGTTTGTGAAAATAAAGTTTGATCATTCGTAAGTCTAGTCAGAAAGTGTATCATGGTTTGAAAAAGCAAAGTTAGTGTAGTCAGAAACTTTATCATGTTGTATAAAGGTTTTACTGCTACACAGGTTGATGTCTAGTTAGAAAGTTTGATCATTGAAGTTGTATTCGTAAGTCTAATCAGAAACTTTATCATGTTGTATAAAGGTTTTACTGCAACACAGGTTGATGTATAGTTAGAAAATTTGATCATGGCGTTTTATGAAACACAAGTGTTATGAAATGTAAGCGTTAGTGTAGTCAAATAATATTACCGTGACACACGTTTGTGAAAATAATGTTTGATCATTGACGTTGTATGACTGACCGAACTCATCACAGCACTAGAAAGTTTTATCGAAAAGGTTTTACTGCACAGTGTAGATTGTCTTGTAACTTACTTTCACAGTGTTAGAAAGTTTTATTGGAGACAGTTGGCAAATGTTTCCCTATTAGAAAATTCAAACTCCATGACTGTTAGACTCGCTTCATCAGGTTTACTAAAAGCAGTTTTCTACTGCAATGAGAGTTTAGAATGTTATATGAAAACAGTGTTCACCACAGCACTAGAAAGTTTTTATCCTTGGTTGAGATCCGGACTGCAGTATGTAAAATGTTTTATGTGACAGTCTTTTCACAAACGGTGAAGTGTAAATTCAGAGTGACTACATCTGTTAGGTAGTCATTAACTTTGGATGTGAAGTAAAGCGAATCTGTGTACAGAATGAATTGAATATTAGACAACGCATGCAAGTTTTTGACGACTTGAGTGGTTGAAATCAAATCTAAGTTTAAGATGTTGGATATAAAAGTGAGATGGATAGGAATAAGTGTTGAATGTTTTATAAAACCAGATGTTATCACACACGTTGAGTGTGATTCCATGACATTGAATCGCGTGGGTTGTAAAGTCCATCATCCAAGGCTAGGCTCCTCTACGGTTGGATTTAGGGTTTTATATTACATGCGTTAACCATTCGTGTAGATTATGTGAAGCACATGTTCGCTTAAATGCAAATGTTGAAATAAGTTTTGTAAGAAGTCTTTGACAGGTTGTTGTAAAACTTAGCGAACGTTGAAAAAAGTTTTATGAAATGTTTCTGCAGTCACACTCGTTAGCGTACAAGCTTTACTAAATGTGTTGTTTGCCTTTATCAAATTGAATGTATGTGTTTTGTAAATAAAGACAGCGTGTTTGCACTCTGCATCAACAGCATACAAGTATAGACATAACAACTTGTTGTTAGTCGAATGCATATGAGATAGGAAACATTATGTGTGAGATAAAAATCAACCTGCTAGATGAAGTGAAACACAAAAGTGTCACAACTAGTTTACGGGAAATAAAGAAGAACTGTGACAACGTTTACACTCATCATAGACAGATGAACATACAAATCTGTCATTCAAATGAAAGTCGTAAACATGAACTGCGGTGTAAGAAACTTTATGTCAACAACTTTATGTTGGTAAAACTTTCATAGATTGCAGGCATGTTGAAAGCTGATATAAAGACCTGTAGAAACGCATAAGTCTTAGTTCAACGACTCGACCCTTGAACTCGCACAATGAATACGTCTGTGTAGAAAACTCATTGGTAGGAAACAGTATTTTCTGTGCGAATGCAGACGATGTAAACATGACATTTAACATGGCTTGCAATAGTCAACATGCTGCCATTCAAAATGTTTATCATAAAACCTATCAGTGAAAAAACCCCTCCTGTGCCCACAAAGAATCATAAGTGCTCTCTGACGCCTGTCTGTCTCACTAGCCCCTCAGCAGATAGAGTAGAACACAAAGATGAATGACAGCGCAGGCGGTGGGCAATCGTCTGTCGCGCTATCCCCTCAGCAGATAGAGTAGAACACAAAGATGAATGACAGCGCAGCTGGTGGGCAATCGTCTGTCGCGCTATCCCCTCAGCAGATAGAGTAGAACACAAAGATGTATGCTCTCTCTCTGGCATCCGTCTGTCACATGAAACAGAGATCTATCGCATCTGTCCCACGAGCAAGGATGCAGGAACGTATCGTCATCTCAGACCTCCCACCTAGCTGATTCTCACACAACTTATTGCTATCGCACCGGAGAGATTATCGTGGGCGGCGGAAAGGATTCTCACGTTGACAATTCGTTATTGTACACTCCGCGCGCGCAAGAAACCATTTGCTGTTTAAGCATGGACACTGCCGATTTGTTTAATTCTTCAATGTCTTGCTAGCCAGTTACAAAAAAAATGTGTGAGAAATATAAGGGAGACGTTCACACTCATTCATCAATTACAAGTCGTTTGAAGCAATGTCTTTCGATATCGCTTTCTTTGACATGAGTCGAACCCTTGAGCTCCGCTGTGGATGCAGGGTGAAGATGGGGAAAGTCTTTCTCCTGGCTGCTTTGCAGGCAGAGAAAGGCGAAGCAATTCGCTGCCGCGTCCATCTTATTCCACATGAGCTTGTGGAGAACCCTTTATTTAGGGATGTGGCGCTAGAATATCTGGCGTTGCTGAGAATTCAGCGTCCGGAATACTTCGAGTAATCGAAGTATTCCATCGGTCCTTCCGAGGGCCCGGTCACCAATTCGTTGGAGGCCACCCTATTAACAAAGAAAAGTTACAGACTGTGCCACACACAAACACTAGATTCAAGGATCTCTATCTTTCTTAGAAAATGAAGAAGCTCTTATTAAATTCATCTGATGAGAACTCAACTTAATGACAAGGTGTCCAACACACATCTTCAAAGGTCTAACTGCCATGAAATCATCATGTTTAAAGTTTTAAGGCCCCTATGATAAGGTGCAAGGATCTTTTACATGATGTAAAATATAAACGTGTGTAGAGAGAGGTTTTGACCTGAAGTCATGAATTTATTTCTTCACTACCCCTCAAATGGAAAGAGTAAGGGTGGTGGAAGAATCATCAGAGCAACATGTTCTATAGTAATGCAGGCAATGACAGTCACGATTGGACTTAGAGATTTGGCGTTTTATATAACATACATCAATGATAACTGTTGTAGTAGAGTGTATACATGCATTTACTAACTTAGCCATTGGTGAATGTCATAGCTAAATTGATAAAGTCCATCATCTAAGGGGTAGGCTTACCTACCGTTGGGTTTAGGGACTTAGAGCTTTGGATAACACAAATGAACGATCTCTTTTAGTGTAGAATACGTGATGCATATGTTCGCTTTATAAAATGACTTTGAAGGGAAGACTTAATTCTCATGGTGAGAAAACAGATTTCATATCGTTGATAAGAGATAGTTGCATGCTCATTATGTTATACACTTTACATTTGATGTGGTCAGCTGAAAGGTGATTGATACATGTTGAATAGAAGCGTTGTATGTAACTTAGTGATTGGAATCATAAGTGTGTAAAGAGTTGATGAGGAAAGTGTTAGAATACATGGTAGGGATTGTGGTGAGACCACTGCAGTAACATTCTGGGAATAATTAAAGTGAAGAGTTGTGTTACATGAAATGAGTGATGCAAGATTAGCCCACATTGAAATGAATTGATAGTGTAACAAACAAGCTGTGTGGGATTCAGAATATGTTTGAAGACAAGCGCTGTTGAAGGGTTTTGAGATGATGTGAATTTTATCACATCATGTTCATGGATGTAACAGAATGAATGTCTCTACTGGTTGAGTGTATAAGATAGAACACATATCATAGTTGTTGTATGTAAATTAGAGGTTCATATTCGATGAAAGCAAAGATTGAGATTGCAAAGTTTAATGAATAGGTAGTGTAATTAACTGTTTGAATCAGTGACATAGTTAAAAGAAACAACAATAGCATATCCAGACAGTATCATATAGCATCAGGGCATTTGGTTTATTCATGTAAAAGTTAGATAGAAGCAACTTGTTGATGCAGCATGACACCATGAGTGCGAAAGCAGGAATAACATGCTATGACTGGAGCATCCGTTGAAATTGATTGTAGGTCAACTGTACATGAAAAGTTATTTCCAAAAGCTTGACATGGACACATTAAGAGTTAAGTCACTGCAAGCCTTTCATATTGATGAGCATGTAGTCACACATGATAGAAAAAATTACTAATGTCATGAATGTGGGAATCAGTGCATGTTTAGAGTCAGGTACTGCTAGTTGTTTCATGATGGTATTTGATATCGAAAATTTAATGTAATGTATCACATGTCAATAGATTTCAGGTGTAATAGATTAAATGTTGTTGCAGGTTTTGAGTGTATAGGATAGAAGACATGAAATGAATTGGTAGTATAACAAAAAAGCTGTGTGGGTTTCAATAACATATCATGCTCATACTGTGTTGTTTTCTTGTCGTTTCAATAGAGTGGATTGACTTAGCAATAAAGTTACAACCATTTTACTGTTTGTAAAGTTAGAAATAAAGTTGATGATTGTAAAGTTAGAAATAAAGTTATCACCATGTCGCTGTTTGTAAGATAGGTGAAATATAAATGAAGTCAGATTCACTTCACTGTTTGCAACGTTAAAAATAATGCTGATGTTTGTAAAGTTTGAAATCATGTTAGAATCCTTTCAGTGTTTGTAAGATAGGTGAAATGTAAATGAAGTTATAATCACTTCACTGTTTGCAACGTTAAAAATAAAGTTGATGTTTGTAAAGTTTGAAATCATGTTAGAATCCTTTCAGTGTTTGTAAGATAGGTGAAATATAAATGAAGTCAGATTCACTTCACTGTTTGCAACGTTAAAAATAAAGTTGACGTTTGTAAAGTTAGAAATAAAGTTGATGAATGTAAAGTTAGGAATAATATCAGAATCATTTCAGTGTTTGCAAGATAGGTAAAGTATAAAATAGTGTCACAAGCATTTCACTGTTTGCAACGTTAGAAATAAAGTTGATGTTTGTAAAGTTTGAAATCATGTTAGAATCCTTTCAGTGTTTGTGAAGTTAGAGATAATGGGTTTAATAAGTACGTTAGAGAGTTGACTGTACTGAGATCTAAGGATTAGGTCACATTAGAATTCAAGTGATTGAATGTCATCTTAATGAAGATAGAAATGTGTTTGTGGCTGCATGTGGTGCAATAGTGTCCTCCCATTTCATTCCATTCATCATATATCCTTCCCCTCTGCATTCCATATCCGAAGATATGTGGCGGGCTTGGGACCGCTTTAGCTGCATTAGAAGGAAGTTCTTATAAGAACTCATGATGCATTCACGAGGAAATGTGGTGAAACAGTGTGCTGTATGTGTGCATGATCATTTTATGAACTAAAGAACGCCCATCACTCACTCCATCACTGAAAGAAAACATGAACGAGTTGAGATGACAGCCATTCGTATGCATGTGTAAAACTCTTACTTCATCATCCGATATCACAATGACATCTTCACTCGCTTCCACTTCCTCACTTTCTATGTTATCACTTTCCGAGTCCTCACTCCACATCATCTCCTCTCTTTCCATGTTATCACTTTCGACCGTCTCGCTCTCACTGGTTGCCATCTCGGCCTCGCTCCCCACCGTCTCGCTCTCACTCGGAGATTCCTGCAGATCCATCATCGGGGATTCGGGTGGAGGTATGACGTTCGATTCATCGAACAAGGAATAGTATTTCATAAAATGAAATACTATAACCTCACTCTCATCGGAGAGAAACGTTTCACCCATATAAGTAATCCTATATGGGGTAACTTGAGCAGTTGGCTTCTCGGACATGATTATGATAGTAAAATGCACGAGACTCTACTTTATATGAGAATGATACAGCCTTTCAAATGTCTGGTTCGCGCAATCAAATCGCTCTAAGCTAATGGTTGGTGGACGAAAAGGGAAGTCATATTTTCATTGACTGCTACCCTCAACCACTCAACAAACTTAGATGCATTTATCGCGTGAATCTCCCTTCCGGTGCGATAGCAATGAGCTGTGTGAGAATCAGCTAGGTGCTACGACACGTTACTGCATCCTGGGACAGATGCGATAGCTCTCTGTTTCATGTGACAGACGGGTGTCAGAGAGAGCATACATCTTTGTGTTCTACTCTATCTGCTGAGGGGCTAGCGCGACAGACGATTGCCCACCAGCTGCGCTGTCATTCATCTTTGTGTTCTACTCTATCTGCTGAGGGGATAGCGCGACAGACGATTGCCCACCAGCTGCGCTGTCATTCATCTTTGTGTTCTACTCTATCTGCTGAGGGGATAGCGCGACAGACGATTGCCCACCGCCTGCGCTGTCATTCATCTTTGTGTTCTACTCTATCTGCTGAGGGGCTAGTGAGACAGACAGGCGTCAGAGAGCACTTATGATTCTTTGTGGGCACAGGAGGGGTTTTTTCACTGATAGGTTTTATGATAAACATTTTGAATGGCAGTATGTTGACTATTGCAAGCCATGTTAAATGTCATGTTTACATCGTCTGCATTCGCACAGAAAATACTGTTTCCTACCAATGAGTTTTCTACACAGACGTATTCATTGTGCGAGTTCAAGGGTCGAGTCGTTGAACTAAGACTTATGCGTTTCTACAGGTCTTTATATCAGCTTTCAACATGCCTGCAATCTATGAAAGTTTTACCAACATAAAGTTGTTGACATAAAGTTTCTTACACCGCAGTTCATGTTTACGACTTTCATTTGAATGACAGATTTGTATGTTCATCTGTCTATGATGAGTGTAAACGTTGTCACAGTTCTTCTTTATTTCCCGTAAACTAGTTGTGACACTTTTGTGTTTCACTTCATCTAGCAGGTTGATTTTTATCTCACACATAATGTTTCCTATCTCATATGCATTCGACTAACAACAAGTTGTTATGTCTATACTTGTATGCTGTCGATGCAGAGTGCAAACACGCTGTCTTTATTTACAAAACACATACATTCAATTTGATAAAGGCAAACAACACATTTAGTAAAGCTTGTACGCTAACGAGTGTGACTGCAGAAACATTTCATAAAACTTTTTTCAACGTTCGCTAAGTTTTACAACAACCTGTCAAAGACTTCTTACAAAACTTATTTCAACATTTGCATTTAAGCGAACATGTGCTTCACATAATCTACACGAATGGTTAACGCATGTAATATAAAACCCTAAATCCAACCGTAGAGGAGCCTAGCCTTGGATGATGGACTTTACAACCCACGCGATTCAATGTCATGGAATCACACTCAACGTGTGTGATAACATCTGGTTTTATAAAACATTCAACACTTATTCCTATCCATCTCACTTTTATATCCAACATCTTAAACTTAGATTTGATTTCAACCACTCAAGTCGTCAAAAACTTGCATGCGTTGTCTAATATTCAATTCATTCTGTACACAGATTCGCTTTACTTCACATCCAAAGTTAATGACTACCTAACAGATGTAGTCACTCTGAATTTACACTTCACCGTTTGTGAAAAGACTGTCACATAAAACATTTTACATACTGCAGTCCGGATCTCAACTAAGGATAAAAACTTTCTAGTGCTGTGGTGAACACTGTTTTCATATAACATTCTAAACTCTCATTGCAGTAGAAAACTGCTTTTAGTAAACCTGATGAAGCGAGTCTAACAGTCATGGAGTTTGAATTTTCAAATAGGGAAACATTTGCCAACTGTCTCCAATAAAACTTTCTAACACTGTGAAAGTAAGTTACAAGACAATCTACACTGTGCAGTAAAACCTTTTCGATAAAACTTTCTAGTGCTGTGATGAGTTCGGTCAGTCATACAACGTCAATGATCAAACATTATTTTCACAAACGTGTGTCACGGTAATATTATTTGACTACACTAACGCTTACATTTCATAACACTTGTGTTTCATAAAACGCCATGATCAAATTTTCTAACTATACATCAACCTGTGTTGCAGTAAAACCTTTATACAACATGATAAAGTTTCTGATTAGACTTACGAATACAACTTCAATGATCAAACTTTCTAACTAGACATCAACCTGTGTAGCAGTAAAACCTTTATACAACATGATAAAGTTTCTGACTACACTAACTTTGCTTTTTCAAACCATGATACACTTTCTGACTAGACTTACGAATGATCAAACTTTATTTTCACAAACATGAGTTGTAGTAAAAACTAGTTGACTACACTAACGCTTGCATTTCATGACATGTATGTTTCATAAAACATCATGATCAAACTTTTCTAACTATACATCAACCTGTGCTGCAGTAAAACCTTTGTACAACATGTTAGTTTCTGATGACACTGACAAGAGCTTGTTCACTAGCGAAGAGAGAAGTCTGTTGTGTTGCATGTGGTGCAAGGGTGGCCTCCCATCTCATTCCATTCATCAATTTTCTTCCCCTCTGCATTCCATATCCGTAGATATGTGGCGGGCTTGGGACCGCTTTAGCTGCATTAGAAGGTTGGCCCTTAAGAGAGCCCATGGGTCGTTCTCGGGACGTGGGATGTGGTGGGCTTATGACTTTTTCAGTTGGCCTGCAATGAAAGAAGTAAGAATGAGAAAGATGGTACAATGTTATGTTCCAGTCATAATACTTACGAAATTTGTGCGGCTTCCTATAATCTACACGGATGTCCTCCTTGTGATGTATTTTGATGTGATAACATCGGACATCCGTGCAGTTAAAACATTCTTGTGATGTATCAGGAGTCACATCTCCATAAATTAATGGCCGCTCCGGGACATAGCCCACCACAGGAATGTGAAGGGCGGTGACCGTTTCAGGCGACACTTCCAACTGCACACTCAACTGACGCTCCAACACTCTCACTCGTTCCATCGCCTCTTCCTTCAACTCACGCTCTCGACAGACCGACTTCTCACAACTCTCCAACTTCGACTCAAGCGTCTCCCTCAACTTTCTCTCATTCACCAACTTCTGCCTCGCCTCAAACAACTCTCTCTTCACACTCGCAAAGTCCTCCGACTCTCTCTTCAAACGATCCCTTTCCACAGTCACTTCTTTCAACGTACACTTTGCAGCATTCAACTTTCCCTGCAACCTGTCACACTCATTCCTCACATTCCTATACGCCAGCGCATCATTCTTCGTCAACACCACTTTACTCGGCACACTCGACTGACTCACTCTCACAACACAATTAGGCATCACACGCTCACCTCTCGGCGACGATTGAGCCCGTGGCTTTGCCAGTGGCTCAATCGACGCGACGGCTAGCTCAAGCTCAACATCATCACTCAACCTCTCAACACACCCCTTCTTCGTTACAACGCTCTCCATAGCCTCATCGTCATCATCATCATCACTCTCGACAATCAACTTCCTCTTTACTTTACTCACCACTTCATCATCATCCAAATCCACATTCACGACTGGGGAACGTACTGGTTCGCCTTGAACAAATGCGCTCCCCCGCTCACCACTCAACACTTGACTCATCATTTCCTTCCCAATCACACGCAGAGGACAATTGGCATGAGCCTTCACAAACTCGACATCATACGCACTACAACGAACATCACACCACACACAATACATCACCATCAACACATCATCACGCTTCATCTCACCCTTCGTCACTCTCGCCAAGACGTGGCGCCTGAAACGGTCACCGCGGAAGGGCATGCCGCAACTGCACTTAAAAATTTGTAATTTTTTATTGCATTCCTTCGTCATTTTCAAACTGAAAAGAGAAGAAATAATGTGTTAAATTGATACACATTTTAGTGCTCATAAGAGGAGATCGTTAAAGGATCTCATCTAAAGTCACAGCTTGATAAAAACGTTTATATGAAGCTACTACTGTATCTGCATTAAGACAGAATAATCCTAAGTTCTAAATATTTCAAAGTTTGATAGCAAACTTCGACAGAGCACTCACCGTTCGTCTTACAACTTGAAACAGGAGTGAAGCCTAGAGAGAAGCAGTGACTTATATACCCTCCCGACACAAAGCCTTGCCTTGGTCTTTCTAAATTTAGTCGTGCTTTTAACTTGACAACAACGCTTTTACCAAATTTGGACAACACATCGACAGTTACTGGGCTATCAGTCGTGAAGGCCCATGCTATACAAAGACAGAATCGATAGTCGCCCAGTGCTATCACAAAGACAACTTCGCTTAGAGGAAAGACAAGTTAAGCTGATGAATCCGTCACAGGCATTTCTCAGAGGGGATCTTATCCCAACTCCAAGACCTCAACCCACAAATCCAACCTCGGGCGGACAGAGCGTGCGTCATGTCACTGTGTTGGTATCCGGGCCCCGATTTTGACATGAAAATCGGTGGAGTTATTTACATCAGGAAACAAGTCTCGAGCCGAAGCTCGCCTTTAGCAACTTTGTAAATGTCTTAGTTGAATTCAGCAGGGTCGAAAACCCCAGAAAACCTCCAAAACTAGTGAATTTAAATTTTTCAACTTTTTAGCACTACTTACGACATTTATAAGTAGTGTATCACTTAGAGCAGGTCAATAGCAACCGAACCTTTTTTTGAATCAAGTCAAACGGACTTGTAGAAGCAAAGTTACAAGCCTTTAAAGTTTTGGAGTCTTTTATGGCCTGGAGACGAAGGCCATCTCCTGGCGAACCTCTAAGTCTGACGCCTTAGCTGAGTTCAGCAATGAAATTTTCTAAGTCGGTTTCTTACAGAAACCCGGAATTTGGAATGTCCGAAGCTATCGTCGGAGCTCAGAGAGACGACCTACCTCTGACAATCGCTCTCGTCTTAATGACAAGTCTCTCTCGGTTCCCGCTTATATAGTGTGTGGCGATCAGCTGATGACGTAACACCCATCATCCAAAAACTTTAAACCCGTCTATCTCCGGTTCTAGTGCTCCGATTGACTCCAAATTTTGAGTGTCACGTTTTCTCGCTCTCCCCTTTCATTTAAGACATCCCTCGACCCTCTACGATGATCAGAAGCTGAGATGAAAAAACTCTGTCGTTTTTTCAAAAAGTTCCAAAATCTTGGAAAATGCACAAAAACTCGATTTTTAACAGGCTCTCATTTGGAAACGGAGCCTGTCACGCATCTCAAAAGAGGAGATCCTAGAGAACAAAGTGCGGTCTTGCCCCTAAAAGAAACCCGAGCTCTTCATTCACTTCCAATTCTCCACAATTCATCGTCAAAGTTGGCAAAAAAAAGCGACATTTCACATTTGGACTTGAAAAAATCCTAAGTGTCGAGACCACCGTAGTGAAAATTTTCGAAAAAATTTTTTGGACCAATTTCAACCTGAAACCTTGATAGAAGTTTGTTTCACATGATTCTGAACAACTTTGGTCTTTTCGACCAATTTGGTCAGTTGAGTCGTTGGGGGGGGGGGGGCGGTTTTTTCACCGAAACTTCGCCGACCCAACTTTTGACGACAAACACGATGGGATGGGTCTCGGAACTCCATTCCAACATTTTGAAAAATTTTTTTTCACGAAAAAATCCTAAGTGTCGAGACCACCGTAGTGAAAATTTTCGAAAAAATTTTTTGGACGAATTTCAACCTGAAACCTTGATAGAAGTTTGTTTCACATGATTCTGAACAACTTTGGTCTTTTCAACCAATTTAGTCAGTTGAGTCGTTTGGGGGGTGGGCGGTTTTCTCCTCACGGACCCATTCCTTTCAACATATCCTTGGCCATCTCCCTCACATTGCCTGCCAGAGAGGGGACTCAGTCCGCATCTCACATTTTGCGCTTGCGGCCGCCTGATGACTCAGCATTTCACATTTTGCGCTTGCGTCCGCCTGATGACTCAGCATTTCACATTTTGCGCTTGCGGCCGCCTGATGACTCAGCATTTCACATTTTGTCCTTGATTTTGGAATGTGCTTACTACTTACGTATGTGGCAAGAATGCATGTATATACAAATAAAACATGAGATGATGAAGTAGTGATTAGGACAAGTATTAAGTTAAAAGTAAGTTAAAAGAAAAGGAAGAGCGCAAATAGATTCAAAATTAAAAGAAAGGACACTGGCAAGTACTACTATGAGGCGATAATCAGACAAATAATCTTTTTGTACACATAGGTGATTTTTCAACTGAGTGTCCTACCTCAGATACATCGACGACTATCTCGTCATCATTGCACACACTGACTACAAGAAGTTTCGTCGGCTTGTTCCTTCGCATCATCCAAGTCTCCATTTCACTGAGGATAGTAGCGATGATTTCCTTGATGTGAGCGTGCATCGGGTGAACGACACTTTTGAGCCTTCATCATAAGCACACATTCTGCGCTTTCTACATACATTATGGCGCATTCTGTCCTCGACTCTATAAAGTCAATCTCCTCAAATACCTTTTGACGGAAGTCGGCGATTGTGTTCTCCGTCACGACAATCAGATTAACATCAGAATATTGATGAGGCTAATGTTTAGCTTAATACTTTGAATCAACAGTACCCAAATATTCGATTCGCAATGGAGAGTTCTTTAGATGAAGATTCATTGAGCTTGTTGGATTTCTCAGTGACAATGTCAACCAACAATAACCGTCATTTTCAATTCTTTAAGAAAGAAACAAGAAAAATCTCTTCTTTCATATGATTCACATTTCTGAATGAATTTCTGAATTTCTGCATGAGAAAATGCCAATTTTGAAAAGCAAAAGAAACCGAATCCAAGAGAGGTGTAGTCACAGAATTGCCGCGCTTCGGTTTCATAGAAAGGAAGAATCATATCTAAACTAAATATCGAAATGGCACATCACAGAATACACAACTTGCTCCTTCTCGAATGGATGATTCTTGTATCGCTTTCTATTGGAAATGGCAAACAATAAGCTGTCAGCAGAGGACACCAGAGCCAGTGAGAGATGCGTGCGTGCTGTGATATCACTTCGCACACACCAAAACACACATCGATGCCTGGCTTCGATTCAATGTATGCACTATACAGTGAGCAATACCGAGGAGAGGATCGGAAATTATCAAGTGAACTAATTTTCGTACGCCTGCTACTATTTTTAATATAGATCGGAAGGGCCAACATTATGGAGAAACTTATGCGCAATGATCTGAATTCTTCGAATCTGAAGGAATTGTGGCAATCGAAGCACTTTGCTGGAACTCACAGTAATCCGCAAGCGACGCACGACTTTTTTTTCCTATCTCTGTAAGATATTAGGAATTCCTTTTTGCCCACTTAATAGGTTTCTCGATGCGTCGTCAATTTCGTATTAATCACACTTCTAGCAAACCGAAGCAGATAAACAAAATGTTTATTTCTGTGCTTGCAGTAGTCCTACAAACCAACATTCCCTCTAGCTTCTTTGAGGAAGTGCGCGAATAGAACTACTGGAATTTCATCGACAAAGAGAAGATGCTACAAACGTTCGCCATCGATATTCATGCCGTGAGTTTGTCGATTTCTCTAAGCGCGGATTCTAGAGTCGCTGAGAGGATGATGGGCGATTAAACGTCGCCTTGTTTGACCTCTCTTCTGACTTTGACGGTAACTGATCTATCGATTAGTAAGATATTGTGTCGCAGTCTGTACACAGGTCATTGATGAGGCAAACTCATTGCTCCTGGAACGAATTATCGAACTTTCTGTGTCTTACAAGAAAAGGAACGGCGTAGAACACAGGAGGCCCACCATGTGATGTACGTCATTATTGAAAACATCATTTTCGGCCTTGTTCTATGCAGAAACTTGCTCTGGGGGCGGAACCATAAACCATATCTGATGGTGATGCGTGCATGCTCATTTAAACAAGTTGCTAGTGCAGACATTGTGATGAAGCGAGACTACATAGCTGTCTCTGTGTGCTGCCATTTTTTGCGGTGTGTACTCTTTTCTCATCATGTAGAGGTCAACAATCTCTTAATCTCGGTTATACTGTGTTTTTTAAGGTGTAACAAAATCAGCCTGTTGTTCTTATTTCTGTAGGCCTATTGAACGGCTCAATGAAAGCATTTTTTTGATTATTGATAGGAATCTTTAAGCGCATTCACGACCCTAGAAATAGCATTGAAATGATTACTGTAGGTAGATTATCACATGTGAAGTCTCAGATTTGATTAAGAAAAGAGAAGTGGAATATTTGGAATTGCGTAGAAAGATTATCGTGGTTTGTTGTACATTATAGAACTTATTACGCTGGGTGGATTACAGCATGA
>CAJQUW010012084.1:0-29312 GCA_907163375.1 Prostheceraeus crozeri | reverse complement strand
ATAATGTAAAAAGAGATATACAAAAATGGCAAATAATATATCAAAAAAATAGCCCAAAGAAGACAATCAAAACTCAAGATTTTATCCCGACCGGTTTACGTCCTATCATAGGACTCTTCAAGGGATTAATGCATATATTTTTTGAAATTATAGCACAAGTACATATACATAGATGTCAAAGTTACATTAAAATAATCGTCTATAGGATATCTTCCGGTCATAGAATGCAGGTTTGTTAGTAAAATTAAGGTAATTGTAGCTGTTATAGTAATTATGTCCATTATACGGATCATTATTCCTATTTGAAGTTCTCCAATTATTTTCATTATGATTCATAAGTTCATTTTCCTTATTATATTGTTGAACCCTCCAATTATAGTTAACATTCCTGCAATTCTGTTTGAGTTATCGTTTCTTTTAGTTACGTTATTATGTTTCTTATTATACATGCATCTGTTGTGAAAGTTTGAAGAATGTAATTGTTTATACACACTTTTGCTTTCACTATTAATTGATATCATGTGTCTCTCTGAATTAAAAAATGATCTCTTCTTCTGCCAAATTACTTTGCTTGTTTGTTCTTCTCCTTCTACCATTTCTCTCCATCGATGTTTTCGGCGGTCTCCTTCCTCACTGTTATAATGTGCATTCATGAGTCTATACATTGTATTTACTGTTGACGTTAGCCCAATTTATCTTGTTTTCCAATTTTTCGATTTTATCATATAAAACTTGTGCTTTGTCAGTAGAGGATTGTCTCCATCGGGAGTCCATTTTTGGCGAAAATAATGTAAAAAGAGATATACAAAAATGGCAAATAATATATCAAAAAAATAGCCCAAAGAAGACAATCAAAACTCAAGATTTTATCCCGACCGGTTTACGTCCTATCATAGGACTCTTCAAGGGATTAATGCATATATTTTTTGAAATTATAGCACAAGTACATATACATAGATGTCAAAGTTACATTAAAATAATCGTCTATAGGATATCTTCCGGTCATAGAATGCAGGTTTGTTAGTAAAATTAAGGTAATTGTAGCTGTTATAGTAATTATGTCCATTATACGGATCATTATTCCTATTTGAAGTTCTCCAATTATTTTCATTATGATTCATAAGTTCATTTTCCTTATTATATTGTTGAACCCTCCAATTATAGTTAACATTCCTGCAATTTCTGTTTGAGTTATCGTTTCTTTTAGTTACGTTATTATGTTTCTTATTATACATGCATCTGTTGTGAAAGTTTGAAGAATGTAATTGTTTATACACACTTTTGCTTTCACTATTAATTGATATCATGCGTCTCTCTGAATTAAAAAATGATCTCTTCTTCTGCCAAAATTACTTTGCTTGTTTGTTCTTCTCCTTCTACCATTTCTCTCCATCGATGTTTTCGGCGGTCTCCTTCCTCACTGTTATAATGTGCATTCATGAGTCTATACATTGTATTTACTGTTGACGTTAGCCCATTTATCTTGTTTTCCAATTTTTCGATTTTATCATATAAAACTTGTGCTTTGTCAGTAGAGGATTGTCTCCATCGGGAGTCCATTTTTGGCGAAAATAATGTAAAAAGAGATATACAAAAATGGCAAATAATATATCAAAAAAATAGCCCAAAGAAGACAATCAAAACTCAAGATTTTATCCCGACCGGTTTACGTCCTATCATAGGACTCTTCAAGGGATTAATGCATATATTTTTTGAAATTATAGCACAAGTACATATACATAGATGTCAAAGTTACATTAAAATAATCGTCTATAGGATATCTTCCGGTCATAGAATGCAGGTTTGTTAGTAAAATTAAGGTAATTGTAGCTGTTATAGTAATTATGTCCATTATACGGATCATTATTCCTATTTGAAGTTCTCCAATTATTTTCATTATGATTCATAAGTTCATTTTCCTTATTATATTGTTGAACCCTCCAATTATAGTTAACATTCCTGCAATTTCTGTTTGAGTTATCGTTTCTTTTAGTTACGTTATTATGTTTCTTATTATACATGCATCTGTTGTGAAAGTTTGAAGAATGTAATTGTTTATACACACTTTTGCTTTCACTATTAATTGATATCATGTGTCTCTCTGAATTAAAAAATGATCTCTTCTTCTGCCAAATTACTTTGCTTGTTTGTTCTTCTCCTTCTACCATTTCTCTCCATCGATGTTTTCGGCGGTCTCCTTCCTCACTGTTATAATGTGCATTCATGAGTCTATACATTGTATTTACTGTTGACGTTAGCCCATTTATCTTGTTTTCCAATTTTTCGATTTTATCATATAAAACTTGTGCTTTGTCAGTAGAGGATTGTCTCCATCGGGAGTCCATTTTTGGCGAAAATAATGTAAAAAGAGATATACAAAAATGGCAAATAATATATCAAAAAAATAGCCCAAAGAAGACAATCAAAACTCAAGATTTTATCCCGACCGGTTTACGTCCTATCATAGGACTCTTCAAGGGATTAATGCATATATTTTTTGAAATTATAGCACAAGTACATATACATAGATGTCAAAGTTACATTAAAATAATCGTCTATAGGATATCTTCCGGTCATAGAATGCAGGTTTGTTAGTAAAATTAAGGTAATTGTAGCTGTTATAGTAATTATGTCCATTATACGGATCATTATTCCTATTTGAAGTTCTCCAATTATTTTCATTATGATTCATAAGTTCATTTTCCTTATTATATTGTTGAACCCTCCAATTATAGTTAACATTCCTGCTAATTTCTGTTTGAGTTATCGTTTCTTTTAGTTACGTTATTATGTTTTCTTATTATACATGCATCTGTTGTGAAAGTTTGAAGAATGTAATTGTTTATACACACTTTTGCTTTCACTATTAATTGATATCATGCGTCTCTCTGAATTAAAAAATGATCTCTTCTTCTGCCAAATTACTTTGCTTGTTTGTTCTTCTCCTTCTACCATTTCTCTCCATCGATGTTTTCGGCGGTCTCCTTCCTCACTGTTATAATGTGCATTCATGAGTCTATACATTGTATTTACTGTGACGTTAGCCCATTTATCTTGTTTCCAATTTTTCGATTTTATCATATAAAACTTGTGCTTTGTCAGTAGAGGATTGTCTCCATCGGGAGTCCATTTTTGGCGAAAATAATGTAAAAAGAGATATACAAAAATGGCAAATAATATATCAAAAAAATAGCCCAAAGAAGACAATCAAAACTCAAGATTTTATCCCGACCGGTTTACGTCCTATCATAGGACTCTTCAAGGGATTAATGCATATATTTTTTGAAATTATAGCACAAGTACATATACATAGATGTCAAAGTTACATTAAAATAATCGTCTATAGGATATCTTCCGTCATAGAATGCAGGTTTGTTAGTAAAATTAAGGTAATTGTAGCTGTTATAGTAATTATGTCCATTATACGGATCATTATTCCTATTTGAAGTTCTCCAATTATTTTCATTATGATTCATAAGTTCATTTTCCTTATTATATTGTTGAACCCTCCAATTATAGTTAACATTCCTGCAATTTCTGTTTGAGTTATCGTTTCTTTTAGTTACTTTATTATGTTGTCTTATTATACATGCATCTGTTGTGAAAGTTTGAAGAATGTAATTGTTTATACACACTTTTGCTTTCACTATTAATTGATATCATGCGTCTCTCTGAATTAAAAAATGATCTCTTCTTCTGCCAAATTACTTTGCTTGTTTGTTCTTCTCCTTCTACCATTTCTCTCCATCGATGTTTTCGGCGGTCTCCTTCCTCACTGTTATAATGTGCATTCATGAGTCTATACATTGTATTTACTGTTGACGTTAGCCCATTTATCTGTTTTCCAATTTTTCGATTTTATCATATAAAACTTGTGCTTTGTCAGTAGAGGATTGTCTCCATCGGGAGTCCATTTTTGGCGAAAATAATGTAAAAAGAGATATACAAAAATGGCAAATAATATATCAAAAAAATAGCCCAAAGAAGACAATCAAAACTCAAGATTTTATCCCGACCGGTTTACGTCCTATCATAGGACTCTTCAAGGGATTAATGCATATATTTTTTGAAATTATAGCACAAGTTCATATACATAGATGTCAAAGTTACATTAAAATAATCGTCCTATAGGATATCTTCCGGTCATAGAATGCAGGTTTGTTAGTAAAATTAAGGTAATTGTAGCTGTTATAGTAATTATGTCCATTATACGGATCATTATTCCTATTTGAAGTTCTCCAATTATTTTCATTATGATTCATAAGTTCATTTTCCTTATTATATTTGTTGAACCCTCCAATTATAGTTAACATTCCTGCAATTTCTGTTTGAGTTATCGTTTTCTTTTAGTTACGTTATTTATGTTTCTTATTATACTATGCATCTGTTGTGAAAGTTTGAAGAATGTAATTGTTTATACACACTTTTGCTTTCACTATTAATTGATATCATGTGTCCTCTCTGAATTAAAAAATGATCTCTTCTTCTGCCAAATTACTTTGCTTGTTTGTTCTTCTCCTTCTACCATTTCTCTCCATCGATGTTTTCGGCGGTCTCCTTCCTCACTGTTATAATGTGCATTCATGAGTCTATACATTGTATTTACTGTTGACGTTAGCCCATTTATCTTGTTTTCCAATTTTTCGATTTTATCATATAAAACTTGTGCTTTGTCAGTAGAGGATTGTATCCATCGGGAGTCCATTTTTGGCGAAAATAATGTAAAAAGAGATATACGAAAGTGGCAAATAATATATCAAAAAAATAGCCCAAAGAAGACAATCAAAACTCAAGATTTTATCCCGACCGGTTTACGTCCTATCATAGGACTCTTCAAGGGATTAATGCATATATTTTTTGAAATTATAGCACAAGTTCATATACATAGATGTCAAAGTTACATTAAAATAATCGTCTATAGGATATCTTCCGGTGTAGAATGCAGGTTTGTTAGTAAAATTAAGGTAAGTGTAGCTGTTATAGTAATTATGTCCATTATACGGATCATTATTCCTATTTGAAGTTCTCCAATTATTTTCATTATGATTCATAAGTTCATTTTCCTTATTATATTGTTGAACCCTCCAATTATAGTTAACATTCCTGCAATTTCTGTTTGAGTTATCGTTTCTTTTAGTTACGTTATTATGTTTCTTATTGTACATGCATCTGTTGTGAAAGTTTGAAGAATGTAATTGTTTATACACACTTTTGCTTTCACTATTAATTGATATCATGTGTCTCTCTGAATTAAAAAATGATCTCTTCTTCTGCCAAATTACTTTGCTTGTTTGTTCTTCTCCTTCTACCATTTCTCTCCATCGATGTTTTCGGCGGTCTCCTTCCTCACTGTTATAATGTGCATTCATGAGTCTATACATTGTATTTACTGTTGACGTTAGCCCATTTATCTTGTTTTCCAATTTTTCGATTTTATCATATAAAACTTGTGCTTTGTCAGTAGAGGATTGTCTCCATCGGGAGTCAAATTTTTGCGAAAATAATGTAAAAAGATATATACAAAAATGGCAAATAATATATCAAAAAAATAGCCCAAAGAAGACAATCAAAACTCAAGATTTTATCCCGACCGGTTTACGTCCTATCATAGGACTCTTCAAGGGATTAATGCATATATTTTTTGAAATTATAGCACAAGTACATATACATAGATGTCAAAGTTACATTAAAATAATCGTCTATAGGATATCTTCCGGTCATAGAATGCAGGTTTGTTAGTAAAATTAGGGTAATTGTAGCTGTTATAGTAATTATGTCCATTATACGGATCATTATCCTATTTGAAGTTCTCCAATTATTTTCTTTATGATTCATAAGTTCATTTTCCTTATTATATTGTTGAACCCTCCAATTATAGTTAACAGTCCTGCAATTTCTGTTTGAGTTATCGTTTCTTTTAGTTACGTTATTATGTTTCTTATTATACATGCATCTGTTGTGAAAGTTTGAAGAATGTAATTGTTTATACACACTTTTGCTTTCACTATTAATTGATATCATGTGTCTCTCTGAATTAAAAAATGATCTCTTCTTCTGCCAAATTACTTTGCTTGTTTGTTCTTCTCCTTCTACCATTTCTATCCATCGATGTTTTCGGCGTCTCCTTCCTCACTGTTATAATGTGCATTCATGAGTCTATACATTGTATTTACTGTTGACGTTAGCCCATTTATCTTGTTTTCCAATTTTTTCGATTTTTATCATATAAAACTTGTGCTTTGTCAGTAGAGGATTGTCTCCATCGGGAGTCCATTTTTGGCGAAAATAATGTAAAAAGAATATACAAAAATGGCAAATAATATATCAAAAAAATAGCCCAAAGAAGACAATCAAAACTCAAGATTTTATCCGACCGGTTTACGTCCTATCATAGGACTCTTCAAGGGATTAATGCATATATTTTTTTGAAATTATAGCACAAGTACATATACATAGATGTCAAAGTTACATTAAAATAATCGTCTATAGGATATCTTCCGGCATAGAATGCAGGTTTGTTAGTAAAATTAAGGTAATTGTAGCTGTTATAGTAATTATGTCCATTATACGGATCATTATTCCTATTTGAAGTTCTCCAATTATTTTCATTATGATTCATAAGTTCATTTTCCTTATTATATTGGTGAACCCTCCAATTATAGTTTAACAGTCCTGCAATTTCTGTTTGAGTTATCGTTTCTTTTAGTTACGTTATTATGTTTCTTATTATACATGCATCTGTTGTGAAAGTTTGAAGAATGTAATTGTTTATACACACTTTTGCTTTCACTATTAATTGATATCATGTGTCTCTCTGAATTAAAAAATGATCTCTTCTTCTGCCAAATTACTTTGCTTGTTTGTTCTTCTCCTTCTACCATTTCTATCCATCGATGTTTTCGGCGGTCTCCTTCCTCACTGTTATAATGTGCATTCATGAGTCTATACATTGTATTTACTGTTGACGTTAGCCCATTTATCTTGTTTTCCAATTTTTCGATTTTATCATATAAAACTTGTGCTTTGTCAGTAGAGGATTGTCTCCATCGGGAGTCCATTTTTGGCGAAAATAATGTAAAAAGAGATATACAAAAATGGCAAATAATATATCAAAAAAATAGCCCAAAGAAGACAATCAAAACTCAAGATTTTATCCCGACCGGTTTACGTCCTATCATAGGACTCTTCAAGGGATTAATGCATATATTTTTTGAAATTATAGCACAAGTACATATACATAGATGTCAAAGTTACATTAAAATAATCGTCTATAGGATATCTTCCGGTCATAGAATGCAGGTTTGTTAGTAAAATTAAGGTAATTGTAGCTGTTATAGTAATTATGTCCATTATACGGATCATTATTCCTATTTGAAGTTCTCCAATTATTTTCATTATGATTCATAAGTTCATTTTCCTTATTATATTGTTGAACCCTCCAATTATAGTTAACAGTCCTGCAATTTCTGTTTGAGTTATCGTTTCTTTTAGTTACGTTATTATGTTTCTTATTATACATGCATCTGTTGTGAAAGTTTGAAGAATGTAATTGTTTATACACACTTTTGCTTTCACTATAATTGATATCAGTGTCTCTCTGAATTAAAAAATGATCTCTTCTTCTGCCAAATTACTTTGCTTGTTTGTTCTTCTCCTTCTACCATTTCTCTCCATCGATGTTTTCGGCGGTCTCCTTCCTCACTGTTATAATGTGCATTCATGAGTCTATACATTGTATTTACTGTTGACGTTAGCCCATTTATCTTGTTTTCCAATTTTTCGATTTTATCATATAAAACTTGTGCTTTGTCAGTAGAGGATTGTCTCCATCGGGAGTCATTTTTGCGAAAATAATGTAAAAAGAGATATACAAAAATGGCAAATAATATATCAAAAAAATAGCCCAAAGAAGACAATCAAAAACTCAAGATTTTATCCCGACCGGTTTACGTCCTATCATAGGACTCTTCAAGGGATTAATGCATATATTTTTTGAAATTATAGCACAAGTACATATACATAGATGTCAAAGTTACATTAAAATAATCGTCTATAGGATATCTTCCGGTCGTAGAATGCAGGTTTGTTAGTAAAATTAAGGTAATTGTAGCTGTTATAGTAATTATGTCCATTATACGGATCATTATTCCTATTTGAAGTTCTCCAATTATTTTCATTATGATTCATAAGTTCATTTTCCTTATTATATTGTTGAACCCTGCATTCTATGACCGGAAGATATCCTATAGACGATTATTTTAATGTAACTTTGACATCTATATATATGTACTTGTGCTATAATTTCAAAAAATATATGCATTAATCCTTGAAGAGTCCTATGATAAGACGTTAAACCGGTCGGATATAAAATCTTGAGTTTTGATTGTCTTCTTTGGGCTATTTTTTTGATATATTATTTGCCATTTTTGTATATCTCTTTTTACATTATTTTCGCCAAAAATGGACTCCCGATGGAGACAATCCTCTACTGACAAAGCACAAGTTTTATATGATAAAATCGAAAAATTGGAAAACAAGATAAATGGGCTAACGTCAACAGTAAATACAATGTATAGACTCATGAATGCACATCATAACAGTGAGGAAGGAGACCGCCGAAAACATCGATGGAGAGAAATGGTAGAAGGAGAAGAACAAACAAGCAAAGTAATTTGGCAGAAGAAGAGATCATTTTTTAATTCAGAGAGACACATGATATCAATTAATAGTGAAAGCAAAAGTGTGTATAAACAATTACATTCTTCAAACTTTCACAACAGATGCATGTATAATAAGAAACATAATAACGTAACTAAAAGAAACGATAACTCAAACAGAAATTGCAGGAATGTTAACTATAATTGGAGGTTCAACAATATAATAAGGAAAATGAACTTATGAATCATAATGAAAATAATTGGAGAACTTCAAATAGGAATAATGATCCGTATAATGGACATAATTACTATAACAGCTACAATTACCTTAATTTTACTAACAAACCTGCATTCTATGACCGGAAGATATCCTATAGACGATTATTTTAATGTAACTTTGACATCTATGTATATGTACTTGTGCTATAATTTCAAAAAATATATGCATTAATCCCTTGAAGAGTCCTATGATAGGACGTAAACCGGTCGGGATAAAATCTTGAGTTTTGATTGTCTTCTTTGGGCTATTTTTTTGATATATATATATATATATATATTGTTTTGTTTACAAGTGTTGTTAAACAGTTGGTCGTTCATCAATTTATTGCTTTTTTGTAAAGTTCTTTCTGTTTTTCACATGATCATCTTAACTTCATTATTGATAGATTCAAAGAAAACTCGGTTTTAGAAAGTAGTAATAAAAGGTCCATAATAAACACAGCGCGCCCTCCCCCCCCCTCTGGAACGACAGAGGTTGTGGTCTGTCGTGGTGTGCCGGCCAGGTTGGTCCACGTTCACAACATGTTCGCTGACTCCCCCCCCCTCTGCAACGACAGAGTGTGAGACTCGGGTGAGTTGGTCCGACCGCCTGGTTGACGTGGGCGACCGTCCAGGTTAACGTGGGCGACCGTCTAGGTTGACGTGGGCGACCGTCTAGGTTGACGTGGGCGACCGTCTAGGTTGTCGTGGATGGTGAAATGGCTGCCAGATACGGATTCAGCGTAAAATTCTGCATCGGTAGGGTGAGTTTCAAGGCAATCGGCGAGAAAAAATTTTTCTTCAAAATTTTAACAGAGTTAGAATTTGGGACGTTTTGGTGTGTAGCGCCCAAACGAAGCATCGGATGGGAAAGCGGAGGCCAGATTCGGATTCAGCGTCAAATTCTACATGGAAATGATGTAATTCCAGCTCAATCGGAGAGAAAAAATTTTCACTGACGTCCCCCCCCCCTCTGGACAGCTTGCTTCGATTTTGGCTTCCAGTGGACGGATTTTGTCGTGCGATAGCTCGTTTGAAAGCTAAGAGTGAGACAAATTCACTGAAAGAAACGGCTTGTTCCTATCTGTCTTCGTTTAGATGTGAGACACCATTTAAGATTTTGGGACATTGCGAAAAAACGACAGAGTTAGAATTTGGGACGTTTTGGGCTGTAGCTTCAAAACGAAGCATCGGATTGGAAAACGGATTTCAGATTTGGAATCAGCGTGAAATTCTCTATCTGTATGGTGAGTTTCAAGTCAATCGGAGAGAAAAAATTTTCGCTGACGTCCCCCCCTCTCTGGACAGCTCGCTTCGATTTTGGCTTCCAGTGGACGGATTTTGTCGTGCGATAGCTCGTTTGAAAGCTAAGAGTGAGACAAATTCACTGAAAGAATCGGCTTGTTCCTATCTGTCTTCGTTTAGATGTGAGACGCCATTTAAGATTTTGGGACATTGTCGAAAAACGACAGAGTTAGAATTTGGGACGTTTTGGCTCTAGCTTCAAAACGAAGCATCGGATGGGAAAACGGATTTCAGATTTGGAATCAGCGTGAAATTCTCTATCTGTATGGTGAGTTTCATGTCAATCGGAGAGTTTCAAGTCAATCGGCGAGAAAAATTTTCAACATTTTTCGGAAAAACGTTAGAATTTTTGCGATGGCTGCCTACTGTAGAGCCAAAACGAAGCATCGGATGGGAAAACGGAGGCCAGATTCGGAATCTACGTCAAATTCTACATGGAAATGGTGTATTTCTAGCTCAATCGGAGCACTAGAACCGGAGATAGACGGATTTTTAGTGTTTGGATGATGGGTATTACGTCATCAGCTGATCGCCACACACTATATAAGCTGGGAACCGACAGAGACTTGCCATTTAGAGGAGAACGATCGTCAGAGGTAGGTCGTCTCTCTGAGCTCCGATGATAGCTTCGGACATTCCAAATTCCGAGTTTCTGTAAGAAACCGACTTAGAAAATTTCATTGCTGATATCAGCTAAGCCGTCAGACTTAGAGGTTCGCCAGGAGATGGCCTTCGTCTCCAGGCCATAAAAGACTCCAAAACTTTAAAGGCTTGTAACTTTGCTTCTACAAGTCCGTTTGACTTGATTCAAAAAAGGTTCGGTTGCTATTGACCTGCCCTAAGTGATGGACTACTTATAAAATTTCATAAGTAGTGCTAAAAAGTTGAAAAATTTAAATTCACTAGTTTTGGAGGTTTTCTGGGGTTTTCGACCCTGCTGAAGTCAATGAAAGCATTTTTAATGATGTCTGAGCCAGTCTTCTCATGCTAAAGCGGCTTTTTCACTGAAAGCGAGCAAGACACGGAGAGTTTTGCTGTAATATTCCACTGACAGGGTGTTCCTTCGGGACGGCGGACGATGCCGTAGTGATAAGTGTGGCAAGGGAATGTGTCATATTTTGAGACCGTAACCGCTGGGACAACTCATGTCTCATGTTGGGCATTTGACACAGCTCTCAACGTAGCACTTTGAACGCCAATCGGTTGAGTCTTAGCTATCTTGTCATGGGTGGCCTCTAAACATCTCCATTGCAAAAAGCTGGTGAATCAAGCTCTCTACGGCTTGCTATCAAGCTGATCAAAGCAATAACTTGGGATGTTTCCTCAAGGTTTTCAAGTACGCTGAGTTCAAATCTGCTATCAGATTTCAAATTTAACTAAGTCTAAGGCAGCTTTGAGGGGTTAGATCCCAGCTACTGTTCACTACCTTTGACTCGGCGTTGCTGTTACCACTTCGGGGCAGTGGACAATGATGTCTTAAGCTGTAAATAGCGGGTATCGGGGAAGATCTCTCACTTCCCTAGTGATCAGTACAAGGCCTTCGGGCTGTCGACGGGATCGAGTGCCACTCACTACACTCAAATCTATCATTCCTCACTAAGTGTAAATTACTGACTATACGTTTGTCCTGCTATCAGGTTGTTTTGACTTGCTATCTAGTTGAATAGTCCTCTTGCTATCAAGAGTTTCACTTCGCTCATAAAGCACATCATCGCTGTAATACCTCCTTTGCTCGAAGCGTTCCTTCGGGACGGCGGGTACTGCCGTAGAGGGATTGTGTTGCACGGGTATGTTCGTCGTTTTGTTAGACCGAAACCTCTGAGCCGTTGCTCATGTTGGGCATTCAACTTTCATACTCAACGTGACGCTTTCTCTCTCCAGGTCAGAGTACTTCAGCCATTCGACAAAGGTTAGTCCTTTATGATATGGAGTAGAGTGAAATGTTAATTCATTAGATGCCCCTTCAATGATTGCTCCCATGATAAACGTTGATGAGACAAATGAAATGATTCTCATCTTCCTTTTTCAGTGATTGAAATCTACTAACCCACTACCGCATAATCGATCCCACTATGGGGTAAGACATGATAGAGCCTCCAACGCGGTTTGCCCTGGGCAGTCTTACGGACTGGCGAATACTATCATTAAGTTGAATCTGCTTTCTAATCAGTCAACTTGAACGTTGCAAATGAAGTTCGGTGTAATACTTCCTTTCGACGAGGGCGTTCCTGTAAAGGGCGGCGGTGAAACCCGTAGCTATGTATACCGCAAGGGACATTCGGCAATGGTCAATCTTGTTAAACCTCTCTGCGTCATGTTTGCAAGTGATTACCTCTGTCTCAACGTAGTATGCATTCGCGCCAGGGCGACATTTAGCCAACTGTCGAAGGTTGCCTTTAAACTTTCCATTGCATACTTTATGAGAACCATGAGTTCTACCTGTCTCTATCAATGAGACGAATTGATGAAT
Organism: Prostheceraeus crozeri; assembly: GCA_907163375.1. Lineage (NCBI taxonomy): Eukaryota > Metazoa > Platyhelminthes > Polycladida > Euryleptidae > Prostheceraeus > Prostheceraeus crozeri. Next base: position 16,622 of record CAJQUW010012084.1, on the reverse strand, counting down.
GGAATGAAATGGGAGGACACTCACGCGCCACACGCAACATAACACACTTCTCTCTTCCGTAGTCTAACAAGCTCTTTACACATGGATCGCAGTCGATTGCTAACCCTGTATCAGAAGTGTAAGCAATCTTAATTTTAGCTAAACACTATTTCAGCTACCATTGATCATCCATATGAATGTTATAAGAAAATGCAATGTTAAGACCTAAGCGTGCTACTATTCCAAATGAATAAAGTATACATGCTTAAATCATCCACTTAAGCCCATCCGTAGTCTAACAAGCTCTTTACACATGGATCGCAGTCGATTGCTATCCCTGTATCAGAAGTGTAAGCTATCTTAATTTTATTTGACACTATTTCATCTACCATTCCATCACCCATCATGAAGTGTCATAAGATTTACTAGTTAGACTAAGCGTTCTACTATTTGTAAATGAAAGATATAGTTTCAACAGTTTACAGATTGAAAATTAAAGTTTCAATAGTGTATGTGTGTGTGTGTTAGAAATAAAGCTTCTATCTGTTTGTATGTTAGAAATAGAAGAAGTTTTTTTTTTTTTTTTTTTTTTTTTTCAACAACAAACCCAGTTGGCAAGTTAAGAATAAAAGTTCTATCTTGGTTTATATGTTAGAAATAAAATAAAAGTTTCAATAGTGGTATCGTTAGAAAATAAAGTTTTAGCTGTTTGTTATATGAAAAACTCAGTTTCAAGAGTTTACAAGTTAGAAATAAAGTTCATAGTGTATATGTTAGAAATAAAGGTGTAACTGTTTGTAAAAATAAGATCGCAAGAAATTTACTAGTTTACAAGTTAGACTAAGTGTAAATTAAAAATAAATTATAACTGTTCACGTGTTTAAGCGTTGATGCAACGATGAACAATTATAAGCTGAAAAGTTTTAGATTCACTTTAATATTATCATATGTTTACAGATAGAAATGTATCACAGCAAAGCTACTTCATTAGTTAGTTTGCCAGGAGTGTATCATCTCAAACTTTTACTCGCCGACTGTGGAACATTGATTTCCATGATGAAGATTAAATAGTTAGATTCGATGAACGAACAAGAATTATTACTAGTTTACAAGTTGGACAAAGTGTTCTACTATTTGTAAATGAAAGATATCCATTTCAACAGTTTACCAGTTAGAAATAAAGTTTCAACAGTCTACAAGTTAAAAATTAAATTATAACTGTTTCAAGAGTTTACAAGTTAGAAATTAAGTTTCAATGTTGTATGCGTTAGAAATAAAGTTTTAGCTGTTTGTATATCAATATAAAGTTTCAAGAGTTTACAAGTTAGAAAATAAAATGAAGGTTCACCAGTTTACAAGTTAAGAATGAAGTTCTATCTGTTTGTATGTAGAAATAAAACAAAGTTTCAACCGTTAACAAGTTAAAAATAAAGTTTTAAGAGTTTACAAGTTAAAACTAATGTTTCAATAGTGTGTGTATGTTAAGAATAAAGTTTTATCTGTTTGTATGTTAGAAATAGAATGAAGTTTCACCAGTTTACAAGTTAAGAATAAAGTTCTATCTCTTTATATGTTAGAAATAAAATAAAGTTTCAATAGTTTGCAAGTAAAAAATAAAGTTTCAATAGTTTACAAGTTTTAAAATAAAGTTTAAATAGTGTGCAAGATAAAAAATAAAGTTTGAACAGTTTACAAGCTGAAAATAAAGTTTTAATAGTGTACACGTTGGAAATAAAGTTTTAATAGTTTATGTGCTTCAAAATAGAGTTATAACAGTTTATATGTTAGAAATAAAATGAAGTTTTATCAGTTTACAAGTTAAGAATAAAGTTCTATCTGTTTGTATGATAGAAATAAAACAAAGTTTCAACCGTTTACAAGTTAAAAATAAAGTTTCAACAGTTTACAAGTTAAAATTAAAGCTTCAACAATTACAAGTTAAAAATAAAACTTCAAAAGTTTACCAGTTAGAAATAAAGTTTCATCAGTTTACAAGTCAAAATAAAGTTTCAACAGATTATAAGTTAAAAGAAAAGTTCCAATAGTATGTGCATTAGAAATAACGTTTCAGCTGTTTGTATGTTAGAAATAAGATAAAGTTTCAATTGTGTGTATAGGTTAGAAATAAAGTTCTATCTGTTTCTATGATAGAAATAAAACAAATTTTCAACCGTTAACAAGTTAAAAATAAAGTTTTAAGAGTTTACAAGTTAAAACTAATGTTTCAATAGTGTGTGTGTATGTTAAGAATAAAGTTTTATCTGTTTGTATGTTAGAAATAGAATGAAGTTTCACCAGTTTACAAGTTACGAATAAAGTTCTATCTCTTTAAGTTTATAAGTTAAGAATAAAGTTCTATCTGTTTATATGTTAGAAATAGAATGAAGTTTCACCAGTTTACAAGTTAAGAATAAAGTTCTATCTGTTTATATGTTAGAAATAAAATGAAGTTTCATCAGTTTACAAGTTAAGAATAAAGTTCTATCTGTTTCTATGATAGAAATAAAACAAATTTTCAACCGTTTACAAGTTAGAAATAAAGTTTCACCAGTGTACAAGTTAGAAATAAAGTTTCAATAGTGTATATGTTAGAAATAAAGTTTTATCTGTTTGCATGTTAGAAACAAAATAAAGTTTCAACAGTTTAAAAGATAAAAACTAAAGTCTCAATAATGTGTACGTTAGAAATAAAGTTTTAGCTGTTTGTATATGAAAAACTAAGTTTCAAGAGTTTACAAGTTAGAAATAAAGTTTCAATAGTGTATATGTTAGAAATAAAGGAGTAACTGTTTGTAAAAATAAGATCGCAAGATTTACTAGTTTACAAGTTAGACTAAGTGTAAATTAAAAATAAATTATAACTGTTCACGTGTTTAAGCGTTGATGCAACGATGAACAATTAATAAGCTGAAAAGTTTTAGATTCACTTTAATATTATCATATGTTTACAGATAGAAATGTATCACAGCAAAGCTACTTCATGAGTTAGTTTGCCAGGAGTGTATCATCTCAAACTTTTAATCAGACTGTGGAACATTGATTTCCATGATGAAGATTTAAATAGTTAGATTCGATGACGAACAAGATTTACTAGTTTACAAGTTGGACAAAGTGTTCTACTATTTGTAAATGAAAGATATCATTTCAACAGTTTACCAGTTAGAAATAAAGTTTCAACAGTCTACAAGTTAAAAATAAAATTATAACTGTTTCAAGAGTTTATCAGTTAGAAATAAAGTTTCAATGGTGTATGCGTTAGAAATAAAGTTTTAGCTGTTTGTATATCAAAATAAAGTTTCAAGAGTTTACAAGTTAGAAATAAAATGAAGGTTCACCAGTTTATAAGTTAAGAATAAAGTTCTATCTGTTTATATGTTAGAAATAGAATGAAGTTTCACCAGTTTACAAGTTAAGAATAAAGTTCTATCTGTTTATATGTTAGAAATAAAATAAAGTTTCAATAGTTTGCAAGTTAAAAATAAAGTTTCAATAGTTTACAAGTTTTAAAATAAAGTTTAAATAGTGTGCAAGATAAAAAATAAAGTTTGAACAGTTTACAAGCTGAAATAAAGTTTTAATAGTGTACACGTTGGAAATAAAGTTTTAATAGTTTATATGCTTCAAAATAGAGTTATAACAGTTTATATGTTAGAAATAAAATGAAGTTTCATCAGTTTACAAGTTAAGAATAAAGTTCTATCTGTTTCTATGATAGAAATAAAACAAATTTTCAACCGTTTACAAGTTAGAAATAAAGTTTCACCAACAAGTTAGAAATAAAGTTTCAATAGTTTATATGTTATAAATAAAGATTTATCTGTTTGCATGTTAGAAACAAAATAAAGTTTCAACAGTTTAAAAGATAAAAACTAAAGTTTCAATACTGTGTACGTTAGAAATAAAGTTTTAGCTGATTGTATATGAAAAACTAAGTTTCAAGAGTTTACAAGTTAAAAAATAAAGTTTCAATGGTGTATAGGTTAGAAATAAAGTTTTAGCTGTTTGTATATCAAAATAAAGTTTCAAGAGTTTACAAGTTAGAAATAAAGTTTCAACAGTGTATGTTAGAAATAGAGTTTTATCTGTTTGTAAAATATGATTGCAGGATTTAATAGTTTGCAAGTTAGACTAAGCGTTCTACTATTTGTAAATGAAAGATATAGTTTCAACAGTTTAGAGATTAGAAAATAAAGTTTCAATAATGTGTACGTTGGAAATAAAGTTTTAGCTGTTTGTATATGAAAAACTAAGTTTCAAGAGTTTACAAGTTAAAAAATAAAGTTTCAATGGTGTATACGTTAGAAATACAGTTTTAGCTGTTTGTATATCAAAATAAAGTTTCAAGAGTTTACAAGTTAGAAATAAAGTTTCAACAGTGTGTATGTTAGAAATAGAGTTTTATCTGTTTGTCAAAAATATGATTGCAGGATTTAATAGTTTGCAAGTTAGACTAAGCGTTCTACTATTTGTAAATGAAAGATATAGTTTCAACAGTTTACAGATTAGAAAATAATGTTTCAATAGTGTACAAGTTGGAAATAAAGTTTTAATAGTTTATACGCTTGAAATATAGTTATATCCGTTTATGTCTTGGAAATAAAGTTCTAACAGTTTGTATGTTAGAAATGAAGTTTTACCTGTTTGTATGCTAGAAATAAGTTTCATCAGTTTCCATATTAAAAAATAAAGTTTTTAACAGTTTACAAGTTAAAAATAAAGTTTTAATAGTGTATGCGTTAAGAAATAGAGTTTTAGCTTTTGTATGCTAGAAATAAAGGTATAGCTATTTGTAAAATAATTAAAATTGTAAGTGATTAGCATATTTCGTTTGCTGAAAAGAAGGTGTTCCGCCTGTTAGTGTTGGTGTATTAATATTGAAGAATTTGGTAGTATCTGTTCAATTGAAGACTATAATGGTTCTAGCAAATATTAAAAACACAGCCATTATATAATTTATGAAACTGAACCCTTTCCTGCTGCTCTCATTCGAGTGGTACCCTATACATATTACCATCCTTCATAACGGGCATTGTATCATAACAGGCTTATGTGATTTCAATAAAGTATCACGGATTGTTAAATTCCTAATGTGTTATCTGTTTGATGTATAGCTAATGGAGGGCATGTTAAAAAAACGTTGAGTTTTTCCTTCATTCACTGACGACTCATCATATGAATGAGATTAAGGTGAAAACGGTATGCGTCATCACTTTGACTGACAAAGGAACGCACACGCACACGCACTGAATGGGGAAAGATCAGGCTGTCAATAAGGATGAATAGAATCTTATCGAATGGTCTGACATCTACGACAATGAGGTGGATCCATTTTTAGACATGGGTTATCGCTTTGTCTGATATGAAAACGTTCACACGCTCACATATTCAGCTGTGAATATAATTTACTATTGCTATTTTTAGTGACTATCTTTACAAGAAGAATGACAGTGATGTAAGCAACATGCTTCCTAACCTGAATAGAGCTGTTTGTGTTATTCTATTAGACATGTCGTTTAGCAAATCGGCGATACAACGATGTTGTCCCCCCCCCCATTAGAAAAATTAGCACAAGCGAGTTGTGTGAAGTGTTACTTGATGATACAAAGATACATCACATTTCATTTTTGATTGAAAATCAACGCGTTGTTCTGAAACTGGGTGATGACATTCAATGTCAATTGAGTAAAAATTTGAAAAAACTCTTTGGTTTTTCAATGCTACAAACTGTGTTTGCTGCTGCGCATACGATTGGTATAGAAACACCAATGACCCTTAATAAACATGAACAGCACCTTTACATTCAAAGTGATCTGATTTCACCTATTTCTTTTGGTAAGAAAAAAGAATACATTTTACGCGATTTCATTCATGATAAAGACGCTTCATATGGAATAGTCGAGAAGATGTTTGAATCTATTTCTATCATCCCGTCGTCAAACAAACTATACCCTCTATTGCTATCAAAATTACCAATGGTTTACAAGAGTGCATCCACGTGAAAGATACTAAATCCCTCGTAACTTTAGTGTTTCGGAAAACAAAGTGAAGTCTTTATACAACATTTATTGAAATATGTACATGAATGTGAAGCAATAGACTTTATACAACATCCACTGAAAATATATACATGAGCGCACTTCAATAAACATTGCTATATACAAAAAGTCTTTTTACTTCGTGAAGGGTGGAAATATACAGGGATAGGAAAAAATGTCTTTCAGTGGAAAAGTCATCACATGGGGAATGTACAGATGTGGACACATATTCACAAGGAAAAAACAATCTCATGCGATACATAAAACAACAATGTTTATCTACAGAAATCAACATCAAAATACTGAGTTAAGGATGAATCTATTTACACGTCTCCTGAATGTGGTAGTGTGAGTTTTATTCTTTTGGGTGGTGGTATGTTTGTGTCAGGATGTCCATGTGGAAGAGATATGTTGTGTTCTAACCAACACCTCTTATCCTCCCATGCTGAAAGCGCCCGTTTCCTAAAAGTATGAGTTTTGATCTCATGCGACTTAGATTTTAAGATTGTCATATTGACAAACGTTATATTTTTATTTCTATAGGCTTTCCTGAAATTCTTATGTTTCATGTTAGAGACCAATGATCTTGATATGCCTTTAGCACGCTTAATACTATCGTCGCTATCCTTTAATTTCATACTGTACATTTTTGGGACGGAGGAGAATCATTTCATCTATTTCCCTTCCCTGCTGTCTCATCATTAAAGCAGCCAAGTTCTGCCTTATTTTTGATGGAGTAGAGTGGGTGATCAGTAGGATAATTTGATGTATCAAAATATCTTTCTAAAGATTTTCCTACTTCATTGAAATTTAAATCTTTTTGAGTGGTAATAACTAAGAAGAAACTATCTGTATCACCACCCAACAAACGAACCTCTTTTACGAGAGGACATGGTTTTAGTATTTTATAAAAGAGTTGGTACATTTCAAGCTTAGAGTAATCTATTACAGCTTGACCAATATAGATGGGTTTGCACAACTCAACTTCAGATTTTATCATTTTAACACCTATAAGGTCCTCATCGATAATGTCTCTATCGATGAATAGAGGTGATGAGACCAATTTGTGATACTTTTGATCATCATTAACTAGTTTGTAGTTTAACGCCGCTTTCTAACATCCTCCATCGTCTTACCAAATAGACTGTTGTTCTTATATTTTATAAAAATCTTTTTCAAAATTATTTTGGGCTAGTGCACGTTTCTGGCTGTTGCTATCAATATATGGTTTGAGGAAGGCTTTCTGTCTAAATTTAATAATGCGGTGAACTCTTTTTAAAATCATACCCATTTCTAAATAAAATTTTAGTATGCTAAAGTGGACTAGATAGTTTTCTTTATCATACTGGGTGAGTAAAAGTTTGCGGCAAGGCTTATAGTCGGGTTGATCGCATGATTCTAAATCTTTATGAAATTGTTTCATAAAGTCGGAAAACATATCTTTGGTCACTTCACCTGATTCGGGTGCGAGTGGAAAATCCACGGTTTTATGTTTAATATTATTTGGATAGATTAGATCTATTTCAAAATAATATCCCCAATCACCTTCATCTGGAATTGCTAGTATGTTAGAAGGGTTGGAGAGATGCTGAATTTCACTATCATCTAACCAGCTAAACTCAGAGTGAGGTAGCGGTTTGGATAGTGAACTACCATACAAATTATTTTGGTCATAATACTTAAGATGGGTATGATCATTACCTACTGTTTCAGATTTTAACCTATGTTTATTTACAAATGTGAGACCACCGCGAATTCCTCGCTCAAATAAATTATACATCTCTGGATCTTGTAAGAGATGAATGGTCTCACCAGTCATTTTAAAAGCAGACTTAAATGACATGGCTGGTAGACTGACAAAGTGGACGGGATCTAACTTATCTTCTTCTAATGCCACTCGTCGAAACTCCTGAAATACATCAGCCAGCAAAAATACATCTAACTTAAGGTAGGCAATCATATATTCACCAAATGTATGGCAGTCAAATTTTATCCATGCATCTTGTGCATGATCATAATCTTCGGTCTTACATTCTGCGCCGGTCAAATCATTTTAAATTTATCTATGGGCGGAAGAGAAGTCTCGCCGAGTTTACTAATCGCATCAAATATGCATATGGAAAGACTCCTTTCCGTGTGATGACTTCATTAGTTAAATTTGGATATTGTTTCTTAAGATTTTGTGTTAGTGGAAGAGACTTTAGATTTTGTACGAGAGAGGCCAGTGATGCAGTCATAAATTGGTAGGAATCTAAAAATTTTATATCAAAATAGACCGTCTTATTTTCTTTGGTTTTATCGACGGGTACTTTTGCTGTCATGGCCATAAACTTCTCTCTCGTTTGTGCTATTACATCAAGCTTCCACTCTTTCATTTGGCCTAAACCTCCTTTTATTATCATATGGCTGTCGTAGCCCTTGAAATTATGGAAAATGACGGGTAATGTACGCCGTTTCATCCTAAGTGAAAAATTGCATTTTGAACAGAGTGCGTTTCTGTGATCATGGTCGCGCACTTTCTTAATCTTATCATCGTCAAATGTTTTCCTACATTTGGGGCAAATGTTGCAACTATCAAATTTTGCTTGATCATCTGCTGTCATATGCAATGATCTGCGATAGAGTTCACCATCATGTTTTTGTTGAAATTTTACAGCCTGTTCGAGGAATTGTAGGAATTGGTAAATACAATCCTCACCTTGCCAGACGCGCATTTTATTTTGCCTACTCCTAAAGTGATCATGCCATACTTCATAGCAGGAAATGGCTGCTGGCTTGTGGATGATATCATCGATATAGCATTCGATGTCAGCATAGATGACACGAAGAGGACTTAGTTCATCACCATTCTCTCTATATGAAAACTCCTTATCTTTGGGCATGCGCTCTATTTGTAGTTTACCCGCTTGCACCATTCATAATGACTTAAGAAATTTTATTTTTCGACCAAAATGTCGTGTGCAGCGATCGCATAGGAATGTTCACCTTTAATCGATTTTTGTATATGGTTGTAAAGGCGATGAATTTTTGGAATTACCACAGTAATGCCACTGTTGAGTATTGTCCTCATACACTAGCAAGAGGTTGACAACTCGATCATAGCTACTTTGACGGTTGTTATACCTAACGCCTTTTAGCCCTTTCTCCCAGACGTGTACCACTATCTTAAGTTTATTTAATTTCTCAAATTTCTCTATATCTTTCAATTTCATATCTTCCCTATTGCAGTCATCAAACTTTAATTCATTTTCCCACTCTTGATACTTACTTCTACGGAAACGATTATCATTTACATCATTGTAGTGGAGAATGGATAACACTGCATACTTAAAACATTGCGATTCACAATCTACAGAAACGACTGCTTTTTTATTTTTTAAACTTTTCGGAAGTTTAAAGGAGCCTCGCCCACTATAACTTTCTAGCAAATTGATTTTAAACTTGGCAGATTCTATACCATCAAAACTGAGACCACTATCGCGTTCGTTGAATTTAACTATATTTAGTTTTAGTCCTTGGATATGAAAATTTAACCAAGAATCTTCATCGATTACTTCTGTAGCGGGAGAGGAGGGTATGTGAAACTCCAACCTCTCTACTATTTGACCAGTATGGTGGTCGATTTTTACATATTTTATTTTGAGATAGATGAGCGCCTTCATCCTAAAATTGTCTAAATTGTTGAAGAGCGCTTCTATCAATGATGAATTTTGATGAAACCATTCCTCAAAGTTAGCAATGGTTTCTGAGGAGTCCATCTGGTAGTTCCTCACTAAATTATTTATGGACACTTCAGTGAGTCGGATAGAGGAGGTACCGTTGGTGTAGGTATCGTTCGTGTGTGTATGTCGAAGTCTGTGCGAAGATAGTTCAAAATGTGACTCAAATGATTGAATGCAGAAGTCGCAAGTAAAGGAGACGTGTTCAATAGAGTCATCCTCACCTCAGGAGATTGATGGCGACTTGGGAAGACACACACGTTGTCTGATGTGTCGGAGCAGATCGCGTTTCCTCATGAAGATGTGCCCACAGTCAGCACATTCCCGCTCGTCACCTTCCCGCGATAGTGTTGAGCTGGAACTAGCATCACCTAAAAGAGAAATCATTCTATCATCTCTATTAAAGTCTTAGTGTTTTGTTACAACCTACCTTCACTCAACAGCTCTAAACTTTCCTTGAGAAAGGAGGGCTTTGGTGATGAAGTCGATGCCTGAAATTGAGGAAGATGCTATTAGCCAAACGTTCGAGGGAGATGAGTGAGGAAATCTTCACCTGGTGTGGTCGTACACCTCGATCTCCATTTCTACCGACTTGTTGGAGATGGGAGGGAAGTCGCCTGCTGTTGCCGGTAGTGGTATGTGAGAGTTGGCGGGGCGGTTAGGAACGTTATCGCACAGAAATACCGTTGCGAGATCTGTTGAGAAAAGGACGGAAAGCGATCAGTAACATGACTATTCAATTCCAAGTGTGGCGTGCGTTTTGTTTAAGTCCCTGTCCCCCTTTACCATCACTGTAACTTACCATCAAGAGAATCTACTTCCGCCATCACCGATGGTTCAAGAGGAGGTAGAAGGGGGATGCGAGCCGGAGGGTGGAAGAGTCCGCGGCTTGGTGTTGTGGAGGGAGGCGGCGACGCGGAGCAGGTCTGGGTGGTGGGGGAGGGTGGGCGATGACCCTGCCCGAGGTGGAGGGCTGCTCAGATGGTGGAGCTGAGGTCGATGGGCGAGAGGGTAGGGTCGGAAAATCATCATCATATTTCCGCCTCGCGACTTCCTCCCACTTCTCCTGCCTTACCAAAACTGTAGAGTGGAAAAGAGATGAGATTGATGAATGATAGAATGCATGCTATCAGCCATGATGATACAGAACACATAACAGCATTCATTCATTAAGATACTTACATATTCCCAGTCGTTCATAGGCTCGACCAAGTGCCCCTTCAGGAATAGGTTCTCTGTTCATGATGCGCTGCTGTACTGAAAAAAGGGAGGGAGATATTGGTGAGAGATTTCTCGAAGGGAGATATTAGAGTGCATTATAAATTTTAGAAAATCGCGGAGTAAAAAGACGTTAAGGGTCTTTTGTTGAAAATTAGTAAGGATATGATTCTTACATTCTTGATGTTATTCAAAGGTTTATGAAAATTAATTCCTATGCTCAACACACATGGTAACCGAATGATGTTAGTTCAAGAGTTTTATTAGCACAACCTGCATCCTTGCCCCATCACACAAAAACTTACATTGCTCAATGAGAGTTTCCTCCATCTTGGCAGAGACGCGATAAGATTCAATTTTTCTCGTGATACTCGTATCCATATCGAAGATTAAAGTAGTTAGATTCGACGTCGTAGGCAAATTCACTGAAAAGGATACGTAAGATTAAATTTCATTTTACCTATGATGATCATGTGAATAGTCATTCAATGAACATGAGTCAATCAACACTTCGAAATGCTCCGTGACCTGGTGAGAGAAAACGTCACGTTGAGTATGAAGTCGAACGCCCAACATGAGCAACAGCTCAGAGGTTTCGGTCTAACAAACGACGAACAACCCTTGCAACGCAATCCCTCTACGGCAGTACCCGCCGTCCCGAAGGAACGCTCGAGCAAAGGAAGTATTACAGCGATGATATGCTTTATGAGCAGAAGTGAAACTCTTGATAGCAAGAGACTATTCAACTTGATAGCAAGTCAAAACAACCTGATAGCGGGAGCTCACCAACACTCACCTTATGAAAGATAAATGTGAAGAGTAGAGCTGGTGCACTACCTTTTATAAGATTTTCCTAAGCGGTGAATGGATGAGACGTCTCGTCCAATCACAAGACGATCAGGAGTTTCCAGTGCGCTCACACACTTCCAATTAATGCTGATGTTACAAACTCTCTTTTATGAACGCATGAGCATCTATTTGAATCTGTCAATGTGCATTCCTATTGCGATATGATTTATTCGTTGATGATTTTACTATGATATCTTATGTGTTCAGAGCTTGCTCACTAAAGAAGAGGGAAGTGTGTTTGCTGCATACGTTTGGCGTGATACACAGGTGACACGAAGAGGTAGTGGTTCTTAAAAGAACTCATGAGACTTTCTCGATACGGATAGTATGTACTACATGTGTATGCTCTAAAAGGTTAGAGTCGGAGTGTAGAAACGACAAGCATGCATAAGGAGGAATTGATTAAGACATCATTATGAGAACTTTACTTGACATGTGCCCTACTTTGTAAATCATCAAACGATGAGTGGAAAATTTGAAAAACCTGCTGCAGACATCTAAAGCACTCATGATCAAGCGAGAAAAGATGTCGTTGGGAAAGTTGTCTAACATCAGCAAAGTGGTTTCGCTCTTAACTATAACATATCCCTCCTTCCATCTGCAGCAGCGCTCGCCGTACAAACCCACCAACAGGAAGTATACTATCAAAGATCTCCACATCGCTCATGTTGTAGCCTGATATCAAGCCGCCTAAGGTGATGGAGGATTTTATCCCTCACTCATACCGAGCTTCACACTATTAGTGCAATGGAGTTTGATATTTATTATTTTTTATGTTTATTATTTTGACTACACTAACTTTGCAAACCATGTGATCACAGTTTCTGACTAGACTTACGAATGAAACGTTGATGAATCAAAAACTTTCTAACTATAGATCCACCTGTGTTGCAATTACAAACTTTTGTACGACATATAACAATTAAGATAGCTTAACAACTTCTGATACAGGGATAGCACTCGACTCGATCCTGTGTAAAGAGCTGTTATACTACGGATGGCTTTAAGTGGATGATTTAACCATGTATACTTTAATCATTGGAAATATTAGCACGCTTAGTTCTAATCTTGCAATTCTATAACATTTCATATGGATGATAATGGATATGAAAATAGTGTTAGATAAAATTAAGATAGATATACCACTTCTGATAACAGGATAGCAATCGACTGCGATCCATGTGTAAAGAGCTGTGTTAGGGACTACGGAAGATGAGAAGTGGTGTTATGTTGCGATGTGGCGCGTGAGTCTGTAACCAAACCACCATTTCATTCCATTCAATCAATTCATCTCATTGCAAGAGACCAGTAGACACTCATGTCGCAAACGTGATGCAATGGAAACTTTTAGGCAACCTCCTACAGTTGGCATAAATGTCGCCCTGTCGCAATGCGATACTATCTCCCCAATTCCCCCCCCCTTTTTTTTTTTTTTTTTTCCCCCCCCCCCCCATTTTTGGGGGGGGAGGCAGAGGCAATCACTTGCAAACATGACGCAAGAGAGGTTTAACAAGATTTGACCATTGGCCGGAATGTCCCTTGCGGTATTACATATCTACGCGGGTTTCAATTCACACCGCCGCCCTTTACAGGAATCGCCCGTCGAAAGAAGGAAGTATTTACACCGAACTTTCATTTGCAACGTTTCAAAAGTTGACTGATAGCAGATTCAACTTAATGATAGTTTTCGCCAGTGAAGACTGCCCAGGCAAACCGCGTGGAGGCTCTATGCTCTTCGATGTCTTACCCCATAGTGGACGATTATGCGGGCTAGTGTGTTAGTAGATTTCAATCACTGGAAAAAGGAAGATGAGAATCATTAATTTGTCTCATTCAACGTTTTCATGGGAGCAATCATTGAAGGGGCATCTAATGAATTACATTTCACTCTACTCCAGATCATAAAGACTAACCTTTGTCGAATGGTGAAGTACTCTGAACTGGTGAGAGAAAGGTCACGTTGAGTATGAAGTCGAATGTCCAACATGAGCAACGGCTCAGAGGTTTCGGTCTAACAAACGACGAACAACCCGTGCAACACAATCCCTCTACGGCAGTACCCGCCGTCCCGAAGGAACGCTCGAGCAAAGGAGGTATTACAGCGATGATGTGCTTTATGAGCAGAAGTGAATCTCTTGATAGCAAGAGACTATTCAACTAGATAGCAAGTCAAAACAACCTGATAGCAGGACAAATGTATAGTCAGTAATTTACACTTAGTGAGGAATGATAGATTTGAGTGTAGTGAGTGGCACTCGATCCCGTCGACAGCCCGAAGGCCTTGTACTGATCACTAGGGAAGTGAGAGATCTTCCCCGATACCGCTATTTACAGCTTAAGACATCATTGTCACTGCCCCGAAGTGGTAACAGCAACGCCGAGTCAAAGGTAGTGAACAGTAGCTGGGATCTAACCCCTCAAAGCTGCCTTAGTCTTAGTTAAATTTGAAATCTGATAGCAGATTTGAACTCAGCATACTTGAAAACCTTGAGGAAACATCCCAAGTTATTGCTTTGATCAGCTTGATAGCAAGCCGTAGAGAGCTTGATTCACCAGCGTTTTGCAATGGAGATGTTTAGAGGCCACCCATGACAAGATAGCTAAGACTCAACCGATTGGCGTTCAAAGTGCTACGTTGAGAGCTGTGTCAAATGCCCAACATGAGACATGAGTTGTCCCAGCGGTTACGGTCTCAAATATGACACATTCCCTTGCCACACTTATCACTACGGCATCGTCCGCCGTCCCGAAGGAACACCCTGTCAGTGGAATATTACAGCAAAACTCTCCGTGTCTTGCTCGCTTTCAGTGAAAAGCCGCTTATAGCATGAGAAGACTGGCTCAGACATCATTAAAAATGCTTTCATTGACTTCAGCAGGGTCGAAAACCCCAGAAAACCTCCAAAACTAGTGAATTTAAATTTTTCAACTTTTTAGCACTACTTATGAAATTTTATAAGTAGTCCATCACTTAGGGCAGGTCAATAGCGACCGAACCTTTTTTGAATCAAGTCAAACGGACTTGTAGAAGCAAAGTTACAAGCCTTTAAAGTTTTGGAGTCTTTTATGGCCTGGAGACGAAGGCCATCTCCTGGCGAACCTCTAAGTCTGACGGCTTAGCTGATATCACAATAAATTTTCGAAATCGTTTCTTACTAAACCATCGCAGGTAATGTCCGAAGCATCAGCGGAGCTCAAGAGACGACCTACCTCTGACAAATCTTCTCCTCTAAATGACAAGTCTCTCGCGTTCCCACTTATATATGTGTGGCGATCAGCTGATGACTAACCACCCTCATCCAAACCTAAAAAAACCGTCTATCTGCCGTTTCTAGTCTCCGATTGAGCTAGAAATACACCATTTCCATGTAAATTTTTGACGCTGAATCGATCTGGCCTCCGTTTTCCCCATCCGATGCCTTCGTTTTGGCTCTACAGTAGGCAGCCATCGCAAAAATTCTAACTCGTTTTTTCCGAAAAAGGGTTGAAAAAAAAAAAAATTGTTTCTCGCCGATTGACTGAAACCTCCGATTGACTTGAAACTCACCATACAGATAGAGAATTTCACGCTGATTCCAAATCTGAAATCCGTTTTCCAATCCGATGCTTCGTTTTGAAGCTACAGCCCAAAACGTCCCAAATTCTAACTCTGTCGTTTTTAGCCAAAGTCCCAAAATCTTAAATGGCGTCTCACATCTAAACGAAGACAGATAGGAACAAGCCGATTCTTTCACTGAATTTGTATCACTCTTAGCTTTCAAACGAGCTATGGCACGACAAAATCCGTCCACTGGAAGCCAAAATCGAAGCAAGCTGTCCAGAGGGGGGGGGACGTCAGTGAAAATTTTTTCTCTCCGATTGAGCTGGAAGTACACCATTTCCATGTAGAATTTGACGCTGAATCCGAATCTGGCCTCCGTTTTCCCATCCGATGCTTCGTTTTGGCTCTACAGTATGCAGCCATCGCAAAAATTCTAACTCTGTCGTTTTTTCGAAAAATGTTGAAAAATTTTTCTCTCCGATTGACTTGAAACTCACCATACAGATAGAGAATTTCACGCTGATTCCAAATCTGAAATCCGTTTTCCAATCCGATGCTTCGTTTTGAAGCTAGAGCCCAAAACGTCCCAAATTCTAACTCTGTCGTTTTTCGCCAATGTCCCAAAATCTTAAATGGCGTCTCACATCTAAACGAAGACAGATAGGAACAAGCCGATTCTTTCACTGAAGTTGTCTCACTCTTAGCTTTCAAACGAGCTATCGCACGACAAAATCCGTCCACTGGAAGCCAAAATCGAAGCAAGCTGTCCAGAGGGGGGGGGACGTCAGCGAAAATTTTTTCTCTCCGATTGACTTGAAACTCACCATATCGATGCAGAATTTCACGCTGAATCCGAATCTGCCCTCCGTTTTCTCATCCGATGCTTCGTTTGGGCGCTACACACCAAAACGTCTTCTAACTCTGTTAAAATTTTGAAGAAAAATTTTTTCTCGCCGATTGCCTTGAAACTCACCCTACCGATGCAGAATTTTACGCTGAATCGAAATCTGGCAGCCATTTCACCATCCATGACAACCTAGACGGTCGCCCACGGCAACCTAGACGGTCGCCCACGTTAACCTGGACGGTCGCCCACGTCAACCAGGCGGTCGGACCAACTCACCCGAGTCTCACACTCTGTCGTTGCAGAGGGGGGGGGGAGTCAGCGAACATGTTGTGAACGTGGACCAACCTGGCCGGCACACCACGACAGACCACAACCTCTGTCGTTCCAGAGGGGGGGAGGGCGCGCTGTGTTTATTATGGACCTTTTATTACTAC
>CAJQUW010012083.1:0-53771 GCA_907163375.1 Prostheceraeus crozeri | reverse complement strand
GTTTTTTGGGTCTCGGGTCCCCCGGACTTGCATCCCGAGACTGGATTGTGGAGGCACGACAGAGCTGGGATGCGAGTTGCGGAAGACTCCCGAACGTGACTTGAGCGGCAAGGACTGGGACCCGAGAGAGCCACGATATCTAGCAGAGGGGCGGCAAGGCAGACGTCTATAACCGACCTATGGGAAACAGATGGCGACGTTGAGGTGGATGCGTAAGGGGAGACGCGGAAAGAGACGACGGGGATGGAATTAGGCCAGGGGGGTGAGGACATGGCTGGACGGTCGCGACAGGTTACTTGGATATCACTTATTTGGGAGTGTGGGGGAGTACTTTTGAGGATGATCGGGAAAGTTTTGGAATTGGTAGGCGGACTTGGGGGGAGTAGGGGGCACACTTCGAGCGGACGTGAAGGGTAGGCAGATTTGAGTCTTGGAACTTGAGTTGATTTAGAGGCAAGTTTGACTTTAGGCTCTTCTGGATAACGGAGTCGTTCGATATGGTCCTAGACTCCTGGAGGAACCTGGAGCGTATTGAGTGTGTGGACTGGTGGGACTTCTTTTAATTGAGGACGACGACGGGGTGAACGGAACTTTTTGGTTCGGGACTACACGCACTCTCTTGGGTCGTCACGTGCTTTGAGACGGAATGGACTTAGGTCAGTCTTTGGGACTGGATTGATGACGGTATTTTTGAGACTGACTTGGGATTCCCGACTCGGAAGGATCTGATGGCTCTTTAGGAAACTTGGAGCTGTCTGACGTCAGTGCTGCGAGTGAGGACTGACCGGACAGAGGGATTGGAGTTTTGTGGCAGGACTGAGTGGGAGAACTGCCTCGACTGGATCATGGGACTGGACTATTCGGGTACGGGGGACTGAGTTAGACTAACGAGGATCAAGTGGACCGCACGACCGCGAACTGATCGGGGGAGCATGCCAGGGCGGAATGTAGGCGGTCTCTGTCTGAGGGAGTCTGGGATTGTAAGGATCTGGACTGTGGTTGATCTTGGAAGTACTTAGCACTTTAGGACTACTGTCGGGGATGGACGTCGTTACATTGAGGAATATGAGCACGAGGAGTTTATTTTGTGTAACTCGAGATAGCGCAGGTATGACCTGACAACGATCGTTGGACTGGGAGGACTGGATATGGGACGGCTGTGACTGCATTTACTAGTGGTAGGAAAGAGAAATGACATGACTGTCGGAGGGGGGATGTTGGGATGCCTTGGTGAGAGGGTATATGAGGAGTGAGAGGAGCCAGGAAGGGACGAGTGACAGAGGGGAACTAGACGGAGTTGCTGGTGGGACCCCTCTGACGACATCTGCTGTCAGTGGAAGACGTAGAGATCGGATTTTAACGGGAAGCGACGTTTTGTTGAGATCAGGATGAGTTGACCGGTTGACTGGGGGCCTGAGGAGCTGGTGGTCGACTGTTGGACGGATGCGAGGCGGAGGGAGGTAGGAGTTGTTTTAGACTGTACTTGGGAAATGCTGTGGAGGGACACTGTCGCATGGATGGGGAGGGAATTCTTGACGTATTCAGTCTGGGAGGTGTGGGAAATGTACCCTTGGTGCTGACGGAGATGGTCGCATATTTTGTCTGTTAGCCGAGACGGTAGGATACTGACCGGACTGATTCCGGAACGTGGGGACGTCAGTGGGACAGGATGGAGAGGTGGAGGAGTTGTGAGACGGACGGTGCGGAGAGGCCATGCAAGCAGGTTGCCTGGGAGACTCACTGGGCGAACGAGGTAGTGATGGGGACGGTCTTGGAGACGTTTTGTCGGGGGTTGGATGTGACTGGACGAGTAGGGTGACTGGACGTGAATTTTGTCGTTCTTGGATATTAGGTAGAGTATGACTGGTTGGTGAACGACTTGGGACTGTTTTTAACTAGTTGAGGTGATTGACTGACTACCGTGGGATTAGACCGAGAGGCCACCCTTTGCTGGTAGGAGACTTCGTGACTGGTGTGGTCAGGATTGTGGGAGCAGTCCGCACGTGGCTGGATGGGGTACAAGATGAGGTGGATACTGTTATAGAGGGAGACCTTTGACGGTATTGCTAGGAGTGGATGATCTGAGTAGATCTGGTGTTGGGATTGGATGGAGCCGACTGGGATCGAACGTCAGTGCTGTAGACTGGTGTTTGGTTCGGGTACGTTTCTCAGGACGGAGCAAGGGATGTTCGACCGGGCAACTATGTCGAGACAGCTAGGGACCTGGACAACGTGAGGGTGGGTAGAGGAGGAGGTGGACCCTGTATTTTGATCGTGACGTATTAGTACTGTACGGTAAGACTGGGAGCTGACTGCAATTGGAAGGAGAACGATAGGATCGTGGGACCGCTGAACCCATGGACTTGGAGGAGATGACGCCAGGACGAGGTAAGGGACTGGGGTGTATGAAATTGAGCGGCAGACCGATACGATGGCAATGGACTTGTGAGGAACCCTTTTGGGACGAGAATTGACGGACGTAATTACGGGGACGGATCGAGGATGGTCTCCCCTTCGGGCAGGGACCTGTAAGGCATCTTGGGGAGGCAGCTGCACGGGGTTGCGACGATGGTTCTGGTGCGATCGGTCGATTGGGGAGGGGGAGAAGACGGAATTAGAGACGCCCGGGAGACGTGGAGAAATGGATATGTGACGACTTGTGCGACGACGCTCTTAAGGACTGGGGGATCTGTGGGACGACCAGTGAACCGTTCTGACGGAGACATGACTTCTGGGACGACAGGAGATAGAGTCGGAAGTGTACGTCGGATGGACTGCCGCACGTGACGTGACTTGTCGGACCTAGCTTCCTGTATCCCCCCGGACGAACAGAGTTGGACATAAATGGGAGTCCGGATGACCATGGACGGGGGACGACTGGGGAGAGAGACCTGACGTTGGGGCATTGTGAGCACGGGGAGATTATGGAGGGAGGGGAGACGGTTTCGGACTGAGGGTGAGACGTAGGTTATGAACCTGGACCGTCAGGACCTGGGATCGACGGTGAGCGCACGGATGGGGGAACTAGATGCACCGGCAACTGACTAGAGGGTAGGGAATGGACTCGTATCATCAGGTTTGACTTGGTCCTACTTGCCGACGCGAGCACGTCACGTGTGATGACAGTTAGCTTGGCGACGGGACGGTTTGTGAGTACTACGCGTCAGTGAAATTTCAAAATTTGATGAAAAATGTTTTTGGTGACGGTCCCAGGTCGAAATTCCACACTTTGGAAAATTTTCAAAATTTTACCCATACAAAGTCACTCTGACACTTAGGATTTTTTCAGGTGAGCGAGCTCCGACCTAAAATCTTGTAACCGCTCTAACTTTTGAAGGAAGACAGATAGGAACAAGCCGTTTCTTTCACTGAATTTGTCTCACTCTTAGCTTTCAAACGAGCTATGGCACGACAAAATCCGTCCACTGGAAGCCAAAATCGAAGCAAGCTGTCCAGAGGGGGGGGGACGTCAGTGAAATTTCAAATTTGATGAAAAATGTTTTGGTGACGGTCCCAGGTCGAAATTCCACACTTTGGAAAATTTTCAAAATTTTACCCATACAAAGTCACTCTGACACTTAGGATTTTTTCAGGTGAGCGAGCTCCGACCTAAAATCTTGTAACCGCTCTAACTTTTGAACGAAGACAGATAGGAACAAGCCGTTTCTTTCACTGAATTTGTCTCACTCTTAGCTTTCAAACGAGCTATGGCACGACAAAATCCGTCCACTGGAAGCCAAGATTGAAGCTAGCTGTCCAGAGGGGGGGGGACGTCAGTGAAATTTCAAAATTTGATGAAAAATGTTTTGGTGACGGTCCCAGGTCGAAATTCCACACTTTGGAAAATTTTCAAAATTTTACCCATACAAAGTCACTCTGACACTTAGGATTTTTTCAGGTGAGCGAGCTCCGACCTAAAATCTTGTAACCGCTCTAACTTTTGAAGGAAGACAGATAGGAACAAGCCGTTTCTTTCACTGAATTTGTCTCACTCTTAGCTTTCAAACGAGCTATCGCACGACAAAATCCGTCCACTGGAAGCCAAGATCGAAGCTAGCTGTCCAGAGGGGGGGGGACGTCAGTGAAATTTCAAAATTTGATGAAAAATGTTTTGGTGACGGTCCCAGGTCGAAATTCCACACTTTGGAAAATTTTCAAAATTTTACCCATACAAAGTCACTCTGACACTTAGGATTTTTTCAGGTGAGCGAGCTCCGACCTAAAATCTTGTAACCGCTCTAACTTTTGAACGAAGACAGATAGGAACAAGCCGTTTCTTTCACTGAATTTGTCTCACTCTTAGCTTTCAAACGAGCTATCGCACGACAAAATCCGTCCACTGGAAGCCAAAATCGAAGCAAGCTGTCCAGAGGGGGGGGGACGTCAGTGAAATTTCAAAATTTGATGAAAAATGTTTTGGTGACGGTCCCAGGTCGATATTCCACACTTTGGAAAATTTTCAAAATTTTACCCATACAAAGTCACTCTGACACTTAGGATTTTTTCAGGTGAGCGAGCTCCGACCTAAAATCTTGTAACCGCTCTAACTTTTGAACGAAGACAGATAGGAACAAGCCGTTTCTTTCACTGAATTTGTCTCACTCTTAGCTTTCAAACGAGCTATGGCACGACAAAATCCGTCCACTGGAAGCCAAAATCGAAGCAAGCTGTCCAGAGGGGGGGGGACGTCAGTGAAATTTCAAAATTTGATGAAAAATGTTTTGGTGACGGTCCCAGGTCGAAATTCCACACTTTGGAAAATTTTCAAAATTTTACCCATACAAAGTCACTCTGACACTTAGGATTTTTTCAGGTGAGCGAGCTCCGACCTAAAATCTTGTAACCGCTCTAACTTTTGAAGGAAGACAGATAGGAACAAGCCGTTTCTTTCACTGAATTTGTCTCACTCTTAGCTTTCAAACGAGCTATGGCACGACAAAATCCGTCCACTGGAAGCCAAATCGAAGCAAGCTGTCCAGAGGGGGGGGACGTCAGTGAAATTTCAAAATTTGATGAAAAATGTTTTGGTGACGGTCCCAGGTCGAAATTCCACACTTTGGAAAATTTTCAAAATTTTACCATACAAAGTCACTCTGACACTTAGGATTTTTTCAGGTGAGCGAGCTCCGACCTAAAATCTTGTAACCGCTCTAACTTTTGAAGGAAGACAGATAGGAACAAGCCGTTTCTTTCACTGAATTTGTCTCACTCTTAGCTTTCAAACGAGCTATGGCACGACAAAATCCGTCCACTGGAAGCCAAGATTGAAGCTAGCTGTCCAGAGGGGGGGGACGTCAGTGAAATTTCAAAATTTGATGAAAAATGTTTTGGTGACGGTCCCAGGTCGAAATTCCACACTTTGGAAAATTTTCAAAATTTTACCCATACAAAGTCACTCTGACACTTAGGATTTTTTCAGGTGAGCGAGCTCCGACCTAAAATCTTGTAACCGCTCTAACTTTTGAACGAAGACAGATAGGAACAAGCCGTTTCTTTCACTGAATTTGTCTCACTCTTAGCTTTCAAACGAGCTATGGCACGACAAAATCCGTCCACTGGAAGCCAAAATCGAAGCAAGCTGTCCAGAGGGGGGGGGACGTCAGTGAAATTTCAAAATTTGATGAAAAATGTTTTGGTGACGGTCCCAGGTCGAAATTCCACACTTTGGAAAATTTTCAAATTTTACCCATACAAAGTCACTCTGACACTTAGGATTTTTTCAGGTGAGCGAGCTCCGACCTAAAATCTTGTAACCGCTCTAACTTTTGAACGAAGACAGATAGGAACAAGCCGTTTCTTTCACTGAATTTGTCTCACTCTTAGCTTTCAAACGAGCTATCGCACGACAAAATCCGTCCACTGGAAGCCAAAATCGAAGCAAGCTGTCCAGAGGGGGGGGGACGTCAGTGAAATTTCAAAATTTGATGAAAAATGTTTTGGTGACGGTCCCAGGTCGAAATTCCACACTTTGGAAAATTTTCAAAAATTTACCCATACAAAGTCACTCTGACACTTAGGATTTTTTCAGGTGAGCGAGCTCCGACCTAAAATCTTGTAACCGCTCTAACTTTTGAAGGAAGACAGATAGGAACAAGCCGTTTCTTTCACTGAATTTGTCTCACTCTTAGCTTTCAAACGAGCTATGGCACGACAAAATCCGTCCACTGGAAGCCAAAATCGAAGCAAGCTGTCCAGAGGGGGGGGGGACGTCAGTGAAATTTCAAAATTTGATGAAAAATGTTTTGGTGACGGTCCCAGGTCGAAATTCCACACTTTGGAAAATTTTCAAAATTTTACCCATACAAAGTCACTCTGACACTTAGGATTTTTTCAGGTGAGCGAGCTCCGACCTAAAATCTTGTAACCGCTCTAACTTTTGAACGAAGACAGATAGGAACAAGCCGTTTCTTTCACTGAATTTGTCTCACTCTTAGCTTTCAAACGAGCTATGGCACGACAAAATCCGTCCACTGGAAGCCAAAATCGAAGCAAGCTGTCCAGAGGGGGGGGGACGTCAGTGAAATTTGAAAATTTGATGAAAAATGTTTTGGTGACGGTCCCAGGTCGAAATTCCACACTTTGGAAAAATTTTCAAAATTTTACCCATACAAAGTCACTCTGACACTTAGGATTTTTTCAGGTGAGCGAGCTCCGACCTAAAATCTTGTAACCGCTCTAACTTTTGAACGAAGACAGATAGGAACAAGCCGTTTCTTTCACTGAATTTGTCTCACTCTTAGCTTTCAAACGAGCTATGGCACGACAAAATCCGTCCACTGGAAGCCAAAATCGAAGCAAGCTGTCCAGAGGGGGGGGGACGTCAGTGAAATTTCAAAATTTGATGAAAAATGTTTTGGTGACGGTCCCAGGTCGAAATTCCACACTTTGGAAAATTTTCAAAATTTTACCCATACAAAGTCACTCTGACACTTAGGATTTTTTCAGGTGAGCGAGCTCCGACCTAAAATCTTGTAACCGCTCTAACTTTTGAACGAAGACAGATAGGAACAAGCCGTTTCTTTCACTGAATTTGTCTCACTCTTAGCTTTCAAACGAGCTATGGCACGACAAAATCCGTCCACTGGAAGCCAAAATCGAAGCAAGCTGTCCAGAGGGGGGGGGGACGTCAGTGAAATTTCAAAATTTGATGAAAAATGTTTTGGTGACGGTCCCAGGTCGAAATTCCACACTTTGGAAAATTTTCAAAATTTTACCCATACAAAGTCACTCTGACACTTAGGATTTTTTCAGGTGAGCGAGCTCCGACCTAAAATCTTGTAACCGCTCTAACTTTTGAAGGAAGACAGATAGGAACAAGCCGTTTCTTTCACTGAATTTGTCTCACTCTTAGCTTTCAAACGAGCTATGGCACGACAAAATCCGTCCACTGGAAGCCAAGATTGAAGCTAGCTGTCCAGAGGGGGGGGGACGTCAGTGAAATTTCAAAATTTGATGAAAAATGTTTTGGTGACGGTCCCAGGTCGAAATTCCACACTTTGGAAAATTTTCAAAATTTTACCCATACAAAGTCACTCTGACACTTAGGATTTTTTCAGGTGAGCGAGCTCCGACCTAAAATCTTGTAACCGCTCTAACTTTTGAAGGAAGACAGATAGGAACAAGCCGTTTCTTTCACTGAATTTGTCTCACTCTTAGCTTTCAAACGAGCTATGGCACGACAAAATCCGTCCACTGGAAGCCAAAATCGAAGCTAGCTGTCCAGAGGGGGGGGACGTCAGTGAAATTTGAAAATTTGATGAAAAATGTTTTGGTGACGGTCCCAGGTCGAAATTCCACACTTTGGAAAATTTTCAAAATTTTACCCATACAAAGTCACTCTGACACTTAGGATTTTTTCAGGTGAGCGAGCTCCGACCTAAAATCTTGTAACCGCTCTAACTTTTGAAGGAAGACAGATAGGAACAAGCCGTTTCTTTCACTGAATTTGTCTCACTCTTAGCTTTCAAACGAGCTATGGCACGACAAAATCCGTCCACTGGAAGCCAAAATCGAAGCAAGCTGTCCAGAGGGGGGGGGACGTCAGTGAAATTTCAAAATTTGATGAAAAATGTTTTGGTGACGGTCCCAGGTCGAAATTCCACACTTTGGAAAATTTTCAAAATTTTACCCATACAAAGTCACTCTGACACTTAGGATTTTTTCAGGTGAGCGAGCTCCGACCTAAAATCTTGTAACCGCTCTAACTTTTGAAGGAAGACAGATAGGAACAAGCCGTTTCTTTCACTGAATTTGTCTCACTCTTAGCTTTCAAACGAGCTATGGCACGACAAAATCCGTCCACTGGAAGCCAAGATTGAAGCTAGCTGTCCAGAGGGGGGGGACGTCAGTGAAATTTGATGAAAAATGTTTTGGTGACGGTCCCAGGTCGAAATTCCACACTTTGGAAAATTTTCAAAATTTTACCCATACAAAGTCACTCTGACACTTAGGATTTTTTCAGGTGAGCGAGCTCCGACCTAAAATCTTGTAACCGCTCTAACTTTTGAAGGAAGACAGATAGGAACAAGCCGTTTCTTTCACTGAATTTGTCTCACTCTTAGCTTTCAAACGAGCTATGGCACGACAAAATCCGTCCACTGGAAGCCAAAATCGAAGCAAGCTGTCCAGAGGGGGGGGGACGTCAGTGAAATTTGAAAATTTGATGAAAAATGTTTTGGTGACGGTCCCAGGTCGAAATTCCACACTTTGGAAAATTTTCAAAATTTTACCCATACAAAGCCACTCTGACACTTAGGATTTTTTCAGGTGAGCGAGCTCCGACCTAAAATCTTGTAACCGCTCTAACTTTTGAACGAAGACAGATATGAACAAGCCGTTTCTTTCATTGAATTTGTCTCACTCTTAGCTTTCAAACGAGCTATTGCACGACAAAATCCGTCCACTAGAAGCCAAGATTGAAGCTAGCTGTCCAGAGGGGGGGGGACGTCAGCGAAAATTTTTTCTCTCCGATTGAGCTGGAAATATACCATTTCCATGTAGAATTTGACGCTGAATCCGAATCTGGCCTCCGTTTTCCCATCCGATGCTTCGTTTTGGCTCTACAGTAGGCAGCCATCGCAAAAATTCTAACTCTGTCATTTTTTCGAAAAATGTTGAAAATTTTTTCTCGCCGATTGCCTTGAAACTCACCATACAGATAGAGAATTTCACGCTGATTCCAAATCTGAAATCCGTTTTCCAATCCGATGCTTCGTTTTGAAGCTACAGCCCAAAACGTCCCAAATTCTAACTTTGTCGTTTTTCGCCAATGTCCCAAAATCTTAAATGGCGTCTCACATCTAAACGAAGACAGATAGGAACAAGCCGATTCGTTCACTGAATTTGTCTCACTCTTAGCTTTCAAACGAGCTATGGCACGACAAAATCCGTCCACTGGAAGCCAAAATCGAAGCAAGCTGTCCAGAGGGGGGGGGGACGTCAGCGAAAATTTTTTCTCTCCGATTGACTTGAAACTCACCATATCGATGCAGAATTTCACGCTGAATCCGAATCTGACCTCCGTTTTCTCATCCGATGCTTCGTTTTGACGCTACACACCAAAACGTCCCAAATTCTAACTCTGTCGTTTTTCGAAAAATGTTGAAAATTTTTTCTCACCGATTGCCTTGAAACTCACCATACCGATGCAGAATTTCACGCTGAATCCGAATCCGACCTCCGTTTTCTCATCCGACCACTCCTTCCACTCGAAACAACCCATTTTACAACCCAACATTCAGCAGATTGCACGAAAAACATCACACACTATAGCCTCAAGACTAATCCTGGCGGTCGCCCAAGTCCACCACGACACTCTATCGTTCCAGAGGGGGGGGACGTCAGCGAACATTTTGTGAACCCACCTGGCCGGCACACCACGACAGACTACAACCTCTGTCGTTCCAGAGGGGGGGGGGGACTCAGACCCGAAGCACCACGGCGGCCGACCACGACACTCTGCCGTTCCAGAGGGGGGGCGCCGGTCGAGTGTTCGCCGTTTTCTTACTACTTTCAGGAACAGCATTGATAAGGATTTAAGTTGATTACGAAATCCGCATAAATTTCGTCGGTATGAATATGAAAGCATTCGTGCATCACTGTGGCAAAAGTAGCCATCAATTTTCGTTAAATGAAAGTGAGTAATTCAAGGCCGGAAATAAATCAGACATTTTACATCGCTTCATTGCTCATGAATTCTCGAATAAAGTCCACCAATGGTCCAATTTATTATACAGGAGGTTTTAGACAAGGCAATAGGAAAATCAATGAAAATAGAAAGTCACAATTTATTTGAAACTGACCACCGATGATATGATTGCATGTGTACATGTGCACTGCACAGATTCTTCCCACAATTTCTCTGCAAGAATGGGCCGGGCGTATTAATTAGTATGTTCAGCAATCAATTCAGGTGGATTCTGATGTGCTTCACAATATGGAAGTGAATTGTTTGCCATTTGATCCATGGTTTTATCCAGATACACACTATCGTCATTAATCAAGTTTATCGAAGTTACTGGCCTCCAGTCCAGTACATGGATGGGAGTTGAACGTCCCTTAGATATCTTATATTAATCATAGATGTCCTTGATATCAACCGGAAACTCAGTCGCCTCAGCTGATAGCTAGAAGACAGATCTCCACGAATTGGCAGAAGCTACATATATCATTGATTTTCCAGCTAGAATTTTAACAGAGACATCGGTTTCAGATGCTGTTGCTGAGAACGCTAAGTTATTTAAATAAATTTCATTTCGAACCTTTCCTGAGACAGATCAATAAAAACGAGTTCCAAGACCATAGGAAGAAGACCTTTGACTAAGAATCAACCTGTCCATAAAATCAAAACATACCTTAATTGTCCTTAATTCGTTATCATTATTTATTTCCTGACTTTTCCTGAAGATAATTCATTCACACGTAGCTGTCCTATTGCATCACTCTCTGATTTAGATGGCAGATGATTTAGAATAGACGTGGAGAAATTTATCTAATTATGAGATTTCTATAATATGAATTGATCTAGAGATGGATTACAAAACATTTAATAAACAAAACATCAAATTAATGTAGAAATAATTCACGCGGTGCAACTTGGAAAATTGCACTAATGAAACGCTAGGAGCGACTGAAGTTTGGATCCATAATTAGGGAATTATATCTAACTGATGACGGATTATATCAGCCAAGTGATAAGCTTTTTCATTCTTATTGTGCATTACAAATTATTGGTTTGATTGATTTCTTTTTTTGTCATTCTACATTTCTGCAGTTTCCTTGTGTAAGCGATGCATCAGATTTCAAAAAGTGAGCATCTGATAAATCCTATCGTTGCTTTAAATTGAATTAAAGTAATTAATTAATAAATTATTGAATTAAATTAATTACCGATTACATGCAGAGCTTTTGTCACAATCTTTAATGATAGAGATTTCTTTCTCACGTAAATGACAGATATTTATAACTTTATTTTCAATTTATTTCCAGGATTGCTTGCCACCTGGATGAGTTTTCATAACATTTTTTCAACTCCTGATTGGATGGAAATTTGGATTTATGAACTGTGGAATAAAGCTACTTATGAAGTTGTCAGACGTCATTGAAGTGGATGAGATGGTTTTGGCTAGATATGGAATATTTGTGAATTCCTGTGATTTACAGTTTCTAATGTGATTCTTCTTTTTGTGACTATTCTTTTTCTCCAAAAAATAATGCTTCTACTTATTCGGTGTCTTATAAACATTCCTGTTGTGGGCTATAGATTTCACATTTGACCGATATACATGCTTAGAGCAAATATAAGTTAAGAAGCGCTTAACTGTTCGGAATAGCTAGGAGGTAATATGATGCAGATATGAATTCGGAACAAATTTCTAAGCAATCTAGAGGTTGGGTATGTTCGAAACAATAAAAGAATGAAACGCCAAAATAAACTAGCATTGAATTTTAAGTCGTGTAAAAGGAGTGTAATTTTGGTGTATTTGTACACGTGTAATGCACGTGTATTATCTGAACACAAAACACGTGTATTACACGTGTCCGATACACGGGTCCAATGCACGTGTATTACACGGGTCCAATGCACGTGTATTACACGTGTAATACATGTGTACTGGTTGACTCAGTCAAAATATGCAACACCATTGACTTTCACAAGTCTGATACAGTTTCGAAAGTGGCGGAATTCACACAAATTAAAGGCTCGAAAACAATTGCTGCTGTCTACTGAGAGAGAGAAGCTTGGTG
The DNA here is from genome assembly GCA_907163375.1 of Prostheceraeus crozeri. Lineage (NCBI taxonomy): Eukaryota > Metazoa > Platyhelminthes > Polycladida > Euryleptidae > Prostheceraeus > Prostheceraeus crozeri. The sequence goes on along the minus strand of CAJQUW010012083.1, from coordinate 41,525 downwards.
GAGAGAAGTTGTTTGAGTACAATTGTGTCTGTTCTATTCTCGGTCGCTATGTCTGACAATACCCAATGATGTGTGACCTTGATTTCAAAGATACAGTTACTGAAGAAGTCAGGTATCATTAATGTTGAAAATTTTCTTGCAATGCCAGCTGACCTTCGTCTTGTTTGTTTCACTTGATTTTGTTGGTCTTTCGTAGAAAATATCCTCTGGTACAGATTAGAATGGTAAATCTCTGGTAAAGAGCCTAAATATTTTCGAAATTTGTAATTGATAAAAGTATCTTGACAATATAGGCCTACATGCTTCATATCTAAAGTATTTAGCCGTCAATCTACTTTCGCATCGTACATGTTCCATGCATCTCATTGCTCATTCGATACATCATAATCTGAAATACGCTAATTCATCCGACGGTCATTGATATAGACTTATCCCTTTCACACAGACTTATTGCGGCAGAGCTCTGTGAGGAGATATTTCCTAACACTTCGTATCAATAAGTTTCGTTTTGATATTTGATTAGGTATCAATAAAAATAGGAATATTTACATGATGTCACTATCAGTGATTGTTATCACAACGTGCTCGCACATGTAGCGCCACTCATCAGCTTATCCATGTACATTATAAGCTAATTAATGAATTATAATCTTGTCATCGTGCAATCTCCTATTCACGCGTTACGCGTGCTTACTCCATTTGCCTTTCAATGAATTTCATTCTTACATCAAATATACAACCTTCTACTTAAATCTAACAGCGGAAGTAAATGAAATTTGAATCGATTGCCATCAGAAGCAACAAAATATTAGTTTAACGATTTTTTTGGGATAATTTTCACGCGTAGTATATAACATAATAAATGCATGGATAAAGGATTTTGGCCTACTGCAGTCCTATTTTTTAACTTCATTTGATTGAGAAATGTAAAATTTGAAATTTAGTCTGTTGGGCCCTCAACTTAACTAATCATCTCTCTACGAGTTAAATAGGTAGCACTTACGAGTAAAAGGATAGTCAAGAATTATAACAAGAAGCAGAATCGTTTAAATTTTTTAGAACCTTAGGCATTTGTGGTGCATGAACTTTGTTTGATTATAAGATAATTTTGATGAGGTTACATGTCTATTTATCATGTGACAAGTCATCTGATACACTTGAATCTTCATAACAAATCTTAGCAACAATTTTGATACTACCTATATAGATAGACATAGAATCTTGAATGAAAATGAAAGTAAAGATGACACCAGTAAAGGAAATTGCACTCACATCATTCACCCTTGCAGCATGTGAGTCAGGTGGGTCGTGGTTCATGTTTTCGTAAAAAGTCGGTGGGTCAGGTGGGTCGTGGGTCGCATATGCCGTGGGTCAGGTGGGTCATGGGTCAAATTTTGTTGACCCACTTCCAACTCTGAATAGATATCTGAATGTTTTCATTTTCAACAAAGTATAAGATATGCAACAGAACTCAATCCTGTTTATCCCAGTGATCATGCGGGATCTCGGTTTTCTAACTCCGATCATGGTAAAATTTATTGAGATCCTGATAAATAGGCCTATGATAATTAATTGCATGTGCATCAGGACTTTTATGCTGAAGGTTTAGAGACAAGGATGCATGAATTCCATAAGACTGAAAATATATAGGCTTATGAAACTTATAAAAATAGTTGTGCATCACTCGAATTGCTATCAAGTTCGTTCGATTACCTTATACAATTACAATTAATTGACTTACTGACAATTTGCGGTGATGTTGGTAGCTTTCTTGTTTCGTGGACTGATGACTTTTTGCTTCATTATGAGAGCTGAATTGGTAGACTTATTAAAAAGTTTTGTAGCTCAAAATCATTAAGTTTTTCTTCATATAGCCTACCAGAGAAAACTATTTCATTTCACGTGTTAACGAAAGGAGGAGGATACTTAGAGTTAGTAGAGTAATACCTGAAGCGAGGAGTGAGGTACGGCTGCAACAAGACGGCGAACTCAAGTTTAATAGTTGAGGCAAGTGAAGAGACTGTTAAGCAAAATAATGCAGCACTGGGGACATGTGCTTCATCGACTTCTGTCACCAGAAACAGTACATTGCAGGGCCCACCCCCCCACTATATTATTAAAAGATTCAGGTAAATGGAATGTCAGGTTAAACCGCCGGTTTGGGCGGCGATCAGCTCCCGATATTCACTGCCGTTGTTCTTAGCCACAAAAACAATTCATAATGTCGGGAAATTCTTACCCTTTCTAGACACCAGAAAGTATATGGTTAGTTGCTGTCGATGATATTGATTTGTCACGCGAAAGCGGTCAAACATAGCGCGCTGAAAACGACCTCTACCCGGGATGACTGTATATGCGAGCAGGAGGAACCACAGAATTAAATATTTTGTTTATCTGCTTCGGTTTGCTAGAAGTGTGATTAATGAATGTGATAGAAGAATGTGATGGACGGCACATTGAGGAACCTATTAGGTGGGCAAAAGGAAATTCCTTCTATTACCTTACAGAGATAGGAAAAAAAAAGTGATTAATGTGAATGTGAAGGATAAAGGAAAGTTGTGAGTTCCAGCAAAGTGCTTCAAAATTCAAAATTCCTTCTGATTCGAAGAATTCAGGATCATTGCCCACACGTTTTAATATTAATATTGGCCCTTCCGGATCATTATTAAAGAAAGTAGCAGGCGTGTACGAAATTAGTTCAATTGATGATTTCAATCCTCTCCTCGACATTATGGTGCTGTTTGAGTGCATACATGAATCGGATGCCAGGCATCATTGTGTGTTGTGGTGTGTTGCGAGGAGGTGATTTCACAGCACGCACGATCTCTACTGGCTCTTTTGTCCTCTGTGAAGGCTTATTGTTTGCCATTTCCAATAGCATGCGATACACGATTTATCCATTCGAGAAGGAGTCAAGTTTTTATTTCTGTGATGTACCATTTCGATATTGAAGGTTAACATATAAACTCTTCCTTTTAGGAAACCGAAGCCCGCGCAGATGAATCTAATTCTGTGGGAGGAAACAGTCGAACGCATTTTCTTTTAAATATTGGAGCATAAGGCGATGTGAAGTTAGCTCTGCTTAAATTTTAAAATAAATAAGTTGCAATTGAAATTAATGTAATACCAGTACCCTACCTATTAATAGGGCAGTGAATATTGGCACTGATTCACCTGGACGCTTGAAAGCCCTGCAACTCATTTGCCTAGCTGTGTAGTGTATATTTAGCCGTTTGATTCCATATAAGTTCTGGCTTATTGCGTGTCCCTTGAATGGAGATGACGTCATTCTACGGTGGATTTCATCGACCATTCCTAATACCGCGTCAGTCACACGCGCACTGCGGAAAAAGCGCACGGATACGAATAAGGCACCAACCCGTCCTCTCTGTACGTAGAAGTTTATTGTTAACAGCGTGTTAACTTTCTCGATGCAAAACATCGAAAATTTCCTTAGCAGTCGAGACTACTCTCAATGATTAATATTCGTATGAACCACAATTAAATTTTTCTTCATTTTATAGGCGTCATTTCCGGCCGGATTAGTGGACTAGAGTACCTCTTCTGCAGGTTATAATCATGAAATGTTGAATGTTGTGTGTGTTTGAGTTGAGTGTGGGGCAATAATTCAGGTAAAATTTTGGTTCTTAGTTGTAAATCAGGTAAAATTTAGCAAACACCCCCCCAATGATGTGTCCTTAGCGACGCCTCTGATTGCAGGAACATCAGAGCTCGGCTACATCAACTGCGGAGAACAACCATCAATGCGATCAACGGAACTTTATCTACGAATGATTCATACCGCATTGACTTCTTCTTCTCCCTTGAATATTTGTAGTCGTCATGCCTCTGTCATTTCAAAATATAGCATATTATGATTATTATCACAAATTCACAATAGTAAATAGCATTTATTGCAAAGTTGACAAGATGATGGGTTAACCGCATGTTAGCTACTTTTACGCTTTAATAAAACACGCGATTAATCACTAAAATCATCTTCCCTTGCACGCGAAGTTCTAATTTACGTATTACTTATCCACAAAATTAGTAGCAGGAATGCTTATTGAATATTTTGTAGACATAAGAATGCAATTCTTCAATCACTACCGCCTCGAAGAGGAACCGGCTTTGAATTTATGTCTGAACTTGATTGCACACTGACGGACAACGTCAAATAAAGTTGTCCAATATTGACGTCACTAGGACATTTTTATGCCTCCCTCAACTTAACGGTGACAATGGCTACTAAGGAATAATCATGTTGGTTTATATATTTCGTGTTTTAAAGGTTATCAAGCCTCTTTTTTCAAAACGCACAAGTAGAAGTACAAGTACAATAATTACTGGTATTACACATGTTTTTGCTTATAATTAAGATTTTTGGTAACAAGTACATTATAATTGATGTAAGATATTGTCAATTTTTAATTGTCATTTAAATACATTCGCAGGTCCTAGTGTGACCATATGGTTACGGAAATATCCTGCAATTCCTAGCGAGACCATATGGTAGCATGCTGCACTATTAACTTCTTAATGATAATTTGACCAAGAAGTGACCTACATGTAGGTACTTTTCTAACTGCTTTTCAAAAGACTGTCATTCTTAAACTATGCGTCTTTTATGCAAATGAAAGGAGTTCAAAAATGAGAATACACCCAAAAAACGCATGTTACAATTTCTTGGTTATTGAATAAATATTTGCCGAGCAATCTTATTTCAAAAAATTTTCCGAAAATTTGAATTTTTCCGAGGAAAAATATTCTAAAATTAGATGTTTTATGCATTTGTGAAAAAGTGAGCATTGAAAAAGGTGACTTTATTGCTGTACTGATGGAATTTACTGTATTCCTGACCTAAATTTGTAATATTTAACGAATACATAGTATATTGAATCCATGACATTTATTTGAAGATCGGTAGAAAAGTACCTACATGTAGGTAATTTTCTATGTATTGGTATCTAGTCAAGATATATTTCTTACTAGCCGTAGTCAGCTTGCTTTTCAATATAAGAACATCGATGATATACCAATAATAAATAATGAAGCAATTTCTTTACCTAAAGCTAATTCATACTTCGCTATAATCGAGCTTTGAATATTTTTCCTGCTTCTTTTCATACAAAAATTAAATTTGCTTCGCATTTTTTCTGAAGATGGCTCACTGAGATGACTTTTATCTAAAAATAACATTCTGCGATACAACTTTGCATTTAGGATAGCTGGATTTGCATGTACCTATATTTCTCATCTGAGTTCCAAAGGGTCAAAGGTTAGTAAGAATTGTACCTACATGTAGGTAGTTTTCTTATTATGGTGCTACTTGAGAAGAATACCGAATTCTCTTTATATTTGTTTGGAAATTTGATTTTATATGAGCATAATGCGACTACGGTTATTAAAATAATTGCTTTCTCACTTCAAACTATATTAAGCATAATGAATTTAACAAAAAAGACAAATATTCTATCTTACAAGACTCTTTTTTCTTTAATCATCACATAAATATGAGTTTTCAAGAAACATACTTCCGAAATTCTTTACATGAGTTTACAGTTCGACATTATCAGGTGGTCTGAATCAATCACTGCTTCACATATATACATTTGTAGACAGGAATGGCGCTATGGGAAAATGGCCTACATGTAGGTACATTTCACATTTCCGTCGCATCTCAAAATTAAGACACATGCGTCCTTGAAGGTTAGGAAACAAAATGTCAGTGTTGTTCTGTGACTCATATCAATGTTAGAATCTGACCTGGCTGTCCCAAGCGATCCCGCGAGGTTGTATTCTATTCTAAAGTAGCCTCTACCCTAAGGACACAAGCGGAATTTCATTGGCTGCCAAAGTTGTCGTGATTCGCTTCTGTCGATCATGGTAATGTTGGCATCATAGCATAGTATTCGTGAGCTCATGAGTGTCCTCATATGCGTCGAATCTTATCCACAATGAGTGAGAAGCGCAGCAAAGAAATTCTGGTGAAAGGTGATAGGGTTTCTATTACAAAAACATACTTCGACGGACTAGAAGATTTAGTTCCTTACTCAAGCTACCTTCCTGATGGGTATCAGAAAATATGTGGTACGCAGTTGAATTTTATTACTGGAATACTAGGAAAGCACGCATTCAATGGGATATAGATGGAAAATACTCAAACGCCCCCTTAGAAGACTTCACAAAAGAAAGCAATGATGTGCCCAAGCAGGTAAGTGACCGTTTATGCTGTCTACTATATATACTACACAAGCTTGTGATATACTAGTTAGCGCTCCATCTACATGCTATACGCCGTACTTACGAGCATGTATACTTTGTATGTGCATCCGTATGCAACTAACTGATCTATTGTACGAGTATTGCAAGTGGCTTAAGCTGACTATCGATCTGCTACTCTATATAATTTCTGTCTTTCGTTATTAATAAGGATGAACGCGATATGTCCATTCGCCTGGTGGCAGCAAAGTCAGAGGACCTGATGCACAATTATTAATATTGAAATGTTTATGAGATTTCATCCGCATTCCATCAATTCTGTACGTGCTTGCCTATTTGCCTATCACGCAAACTAATTAGTTATACATGTATTAATTAAGAAGCAGTAGTATTGAGGCTACGGGCAATTTCTCTCTCTACATGCCTTGTTAATTTTTTATTTCTTGATTGATTGTGATCATACACTTTCATATAAACGAGTCGCAGGCCTACAATGCGGCATATAAATATGATTAAATCATAATAAAAATGCATGCATACAGCATGTTTCATACATTGTATAGACTACTGGTTCTATTCTAATAATGTTTATATAACAGCATCATTTGTCGACTCGGTCAAGTAGGACTGCTGCAAATATTTCTATACGTTTATAGGCCTATTTAAATTTGCAGATTCCTCCTACGTCATCTTCCGTTGATGATGAGGCTCAAAGTGCAGGAAGTGACATTGATTTGGACGAGGATACGAAAAGTGTAAGCTGTAAAGATTTAGGAATTTAGTCTAAACATATGAACCCAACTTCATTCTTTTTTAGGATTATCAAGAACCTCCATGCAAGAAGAGAAGGATAGCGAAGGTCAATAGTAGCAGTCTCCTCCGGAAGAGTAACCTAAACAGTCTGAAGACAAGGCTTAGGAGGAAAGGGTTGCAGTTAAGTTCTTCTGACGATAGTGAGGACAGTGAGGCCGACGTTTCTTCAAGCTCTAAAGAATCGGAAAGTGAAAATGCAGAGGAAGTTGAGCAAGATAAGGAATTGACTAGAGGAGGATGGACAATCGATCCTAGAGAACGAGGACGAAATCGATCTTACGGACCGCGACTGAATATGGATTCCCTTTCGGACTTCGCTGAACCAGACTTCTTTCTTCACTTTCTTCCTCAAGTCTACATGAGAGAAGTGATGATACCATCCACTAATCGTCACGCCGGACAATCAGATAACACTTTTCGAGAATTGACATTCTCAGAGCTGCTCCATTTCTTCGGACTTCTCTACTCAATGGAGTCTTATCAGCTGCCAGAAAGAGGAATGTACTGGAGAGAAGATGATAACTACCCCATCTGTGCTCCGACTACACGTGATTGCTGGACCCTACACGTTCAGAAAGGAATGCCGCAGAAAGACGCGTCCATCATAAGAAGATTTGATTGAAATTAGATTGAATGTGACTTGTTTATGTAGTTTCAGTATGCTACATGAATAAGCATCGTGTCTGTTAGAGATATTCTGGTTCTTACTTGTGAATCAATGATAATGCCGTTTTGTTAGCAGCCTATGTCTTTTCAGTTAATTTTTGTATAGGCCTTAGCCTAACTGAACATAGTTGATAAAATAGTCTTTGCCTTAAGTTATAAATGAATAAGCATAAGGAATCATAAAATTTATTGTTATCTTTTAAATCTAGCTTTTTTAATAAGCGCTTTTCAGTAAAATTTTGGCTTCCCAATCCATAGTTGCATTTTGAATGATTGTACAGCAATAGCCATGCATTATATTATATATCAATTGTCCAAAAATCCTTAAGAACAAAAGTACCTACATGTAGGTCATTTTCTAAAATTTGAACTATTTCGTTCAATTTGGATATTGGGCTTCATGATAAGAATATTTGATATAAGTGCTATGTAAATGATATCACTTGTTAAAATAAGTGAGAAACGTACCTTAGAAAGGATATTTTGATAAAGAAGCTAAGAGAAACGATGATTTGTTTAAATAGGTTATCACTCCATCTCATATTTCAGTTCTATGTCTATAGCTTAAGATGAAATAAATGAATCTATACTCTAATGGTTGCTCTGCATTTGTCCTCATCAAAATTACAGCACTAAATATTTTCAGGATTATCAGCCTATAGGCTAAAAATGTTAAAGAGTTAAAATGGCCTACATGTAGGTACATTTCAGTCGAAGTCTTCCAGATGCTCCATAAAGTTATAACTTGCATTCCAGACCAATTGAATGGTACAGTAGTATTGTCCATTCTTTGTGTTATTGCGCAACGCGAAAAATTCCACCTCACCGGTATTTTAAATGATGGTTTTACTCTCAAACATATTTAGTCCTCATAAAACTCATCAGTTATTTTCCATGAACTGCTAGTAATCGCCTCTTGGGAACCATGTAAGGTAAATAATATGTCGCAATATTAATCTGGAAGGCTTTGTGAAAAAGATGGTGTGATTTTTGCAAATCTCAGCGCTGTAGTTTGTGATAAAACGCTATTGAGAAAACAGTTGGTTTTGTGAAAGTTTTGACAAATTCCCACTTTTTTGTTTCGAATTGACTTCATCTATTTACAAATGAGATGAAGCTATGAAAATTTCAAACATATCTTCTGAATTGTTTGATCGTTATCTTTTCAGTGGTATAAGTTGTTACACACTCGAGCAATACTATCAACACGAAAATTGTTGAAGAGTGAGATCAATAGAAAAGTACCTACATGTAGGCATTTATACCTACATGTAGGCACTTGGTCAAATTATCATTAACACCCAAATGTGTCAACAAGTTGCTGATGCAATGCGCCATAGAAAATTACATAAAGCAAGATTTTCAACGAATTCAAAAAATGTATTACGAACGTGAGGCTAAAGGCATGTATGAACATCATATCACTTCTAGAAGAAAATAATTTCAAGATTAAGAGGAGAAATTGTGATATTTTTCAAAACATGGAACGCAGAATCCAGGATTTTATGACATCTTGCTCACTGATGATATGTTTCCTTTCTCACGTTGATCACCAAACATTCTTTACATATCGTTTCGGTGGCTTTATTTTCTTTGAGGTTGAAGGGATTATTTCAAGAGAGTACATTCTGCTGCAATTCACTTCCAGGGCCGAAAGAATTCGACCTACAAACTTTGCTTTTTGATGCAACTGAATGTATACCGGTATAGTGAATTATTCAGATCCTGGAAAAGTTAACAAATGTCATGTGAATATTTTCCCTTTATGTACCGGTACATTTAACAAAGTATAAGTAAGCATTTAGCAACAGAAGTTGAATCATGTACACGAAAATATTCCGTATTCTTGAACCAATTGTATGACCACGTCGAGCCGCTGTCATATACTACTGTATGATACTAGAGAGGTATGGTCTGTTAGATGCATCCCAAAATCGCATTGCGTGATTGTAGAATGCTTTTCATTACTCTGATTCCTGCCTCCCGCAATGTCTTTGCTTCTGAATAGCACCTGCTTTATCGACAGTACTGAGAAAGTATACAGACGTTTCCTTTGTCTGGGAATTTGATGGCCAATGCACCGTTTTCGTTCTGCTTGACTGATTGAATGTGGAAGACACTGATACTTGCCTTTTCTCTCCGAATTCCGCTGATATTCCTCTGTTCATGCGAGCCGCACCGCGAACACCGGCGATTCGATTCATGAGATATTCACAAAGCCGAACGCTTTTATGACAGTTATCAATTTGTATGATGCATCCACGATCAAGAAAATGAGCTTTAAAAGAAGATAAACGACAATTTTTTTTATTAGTTTGTTGAGGGTCAGAAGGTAGCCTACATGTTCCTCTAAATTCAAATTCTCCTTTTCGCAGTAGGAAGCTGTGCAACATCCATTAGTATCGGTCACAATGAACGTTCTCAGTACGAATTTCGCTCAATTACTGTGTATAAAAACCTGCATTGAAAGTCGTCCTTTATGTATGAGATTCATCGATGAAGATGTTCTGAGTAGGCTTGCATTTAGCGCAAATTGAGCTTATGAATAGATATGAATAGATATTACTTCTGTCTGCAGGCGTACGCTGTGTGTCTGTCTGTGAAAGAATTTATATTTAAAAAGCGATTAACTCAATAATAAACCTCAGCACACTGAACTGACAGTGAAATTCGACAATAAGACAAAGTAATCACTCACGACGGATAGGACCGTCATGGCGCTGTTCATGGTGACGAATCTATCCGTCATCGGCGCTGAGGGGCTAATATAAACAATGATTAAAAATCTGCCGGGTGTCCCACAAAGATGTACCCGCAAAACATGAAGTTTGAATAAACATTTTCAAAGTGTCTTTTGCACTTTAATATCATCACATGGACCTAGAATGCAATCAAATTGATGATAGGAATATGATAGCGTCACCTTTCAAAACATTTTATGGTAGTGTATTAATTTACAAGATTTTCACAAATCGAAAGTACAAATATCTGTCACGAACAGCAGACAAACATATCGTCGTTTCAGTTTCTTATTTAAGCATGTACCAGGCATTATTTCTACTCTCCGTTAAGTGAGCATGATTTCAATGCCATTTGTGAAATAATTTCCAATTGTGATTGTGAAATGACATGAATATCGATGTTTCACGACCTTTCGGAATTCTTTCAAGGCTTTTGTTGCTTTGTCACTTGGAGGGTTAGCTACGCAATTTCTGATCTGCTAAGGTCACACGCGGGAAAGCCCTGTCTTTACACAATGGAAAGGATGTCATCAGATCGATGCCATTAACACGAGATTAGCGTTACATCGAATGTTACCACATATTGTCATCACAAAAAGCAATCTGTAGTTCATTCAAGTCATTTTTCACTTTGGAATAAAGAAGAGATGGTTGATAGTGACGAGAAGCGTTTTGTTGATCGGATAAGAGCAATCACATTCAGGGAAGCCAAAAATGCCGGCGCAGCCTTCATCACACACCAGTGGGTTGCTCAACAATTGGGAGAAGTTAGGAGTTTGTCAATATCAACAGGAGGGGAGATCCTTATGACTGCTGGATGGACAAAGAAGGAATAGGAAGAGGTGTTGGTTCGCCCTTCCTGCATTGGAGTCTTCATTTGCTTTAGCATCAAGAAAATGATGTGGGTGATCAAAGAAGACGGTGAAACATGGAATAGAGAATATTTTCGTGAAGTTATACTTTAGCAAAATGTATTTCCGTTTCTGAGAAATGAGGAAAACGTAGAGGACGTTGATAAGCTGCCTTGCTGCATGACAAAGCTCCGTACTTTAAGGCAATGCGAACACAGGAGATGTTAAGGAATTCTGGATTTGTCTTCGGTAACACCGTTTGGCCAGGGAGCTCTCCCTATCTAACCCTTCGAAAATATTGGTGGAATATTGAAGAATAAAGTTGATGCTTTACTTCACCGAAATCCTTATCACTTGAAGAAAGAGCTGGTACGTACTGCATTAACGAAAATCTTGAAAGACCTGGAGAATGACGGCGAGTTCTTTGAAAATCTGCTGAATCGAACAGTCTACGAGCTGCAAACGTATCCCGTGAGGGACACACAGACTATTAGATATTTTGTTCATTAATTAATACGTTTTTATTGTGGTTCAAATCAAAAATTCGCTTATAAATTTTAATTTTAAAACGTCCAATATTTACAGGCATATCTTTGTGGGACACCCGGTATTTGATTATTTTTGTGAACACTGACTTAAAATGGATCAGCACACCAAATTTGGTTGAATTCTGAGATGCAAATAACTCGCACTTAAAACAAACGAATTTGCTACGTTGAATCGGGTATTAACGGTTTACGTGTAAGCCTATTGGTTGACCATGAAGGCTTCATTTCATAAAATGCAAAGTTTTGGACTTTTAAGAATTAATTTCTTTATTAGACTTCTCATTGGGAACAAATCATAGATAAAATTCTTGTTAAGTGTAGGCGTTGTTAATTAAACAGTAAATTAGGCTACATGCATTGTCATTATCATCTGGGATGATCAAAAATTGATTGCAATATAAATCTTCTTTTCAATTAATTGGCTAAATTGTTATTCGTGAGGAATTAATTAATCGTAAATGAAACTTCTGAGCTATCAATTAATTTACATCAATTAATTCTTGATGATCCTTGTAGATTTCCTACCGCTCTTGACGATGACGTATCTACCAGGGCGTCGGAGCCGTGGTCCAGCCACCACGGATCCGACTCTTTACTACGGCTCCGGACGGCTCCGACCCAAGAATTTTCAGGATATTGTCGGGCCCCCAACACGAAGCCGTACAAGAGACTTTCACAGAGTGATGGACACCCGATGGCTACTGCGAAACTGCACATCTGTCGAAGTCTACCTGGTACCTCTTCCTGTCAGATAAGATCACAGAAAGCACATTTATATACAATGGGAGCAGGCTGAGGTTTTTGGCAAAATGACATGTCTGTGTTTTCGTTTCATATGATTAAGTGAGAAGGACGTGTAGAACCATCTCTATAGGTCATGCAGTTCATATTGTTCAAGAAGCTAAATACATTTACATGTAGATTTATCAAACTGTCATTTTATCGCAAAACACAGAACCTTGATTAAATTTTAGCTGAAACTTTTTAAGTCTTTCAATACATTTTCGTACATATCACTTATCGGAGGCATAAACACATGCAGGATAGAAAAATGGCTACCATGCTAAAAAAAACGACTAATGTGACTGTGCTAGTGCTTCACACTTAAGATATTTTTTGTGAAGCATGAGTCGCAGAGGGAGCCATGAAAATGATCTCTGTTTATATGGCACTGATAGAAGTTTCTGATTTAGTCCGTACCACCACCGCTGTTAGCGCTTGGCCAGAACAAATATTTCATTCTTCCAGAGTGAGGCATCATTGATTAAAAAGAGGTGTTTTAGTCAGGCACATCGAGGTATTTTAATCAATGAAAGGGTTTTCAAAAGTTTCAATCCGCACGCTGGTAAACATACATGTACAGTGTGCACTTATAAGACCAGGAGCCGAGTAGAAACTCGGCAGACGCGCAGATTCCTAGCAGTCATGGATAGGGTACACTACATTCTCTGAAAGTCCAATTTTTCAGCCTCGTTCCCTGAAGAAACAGGTCGGTGCTGCTGGTCGGACGACATGACTCAACCACTTGGCTGTCAGGGCTCTAATATTCATCAATCAAGTGAAACACATATTTCGACATTGAACTAAAATTATTTCTTTTTCAAAAGTACTTCTTCAGAAGCATTTTAATATTTCATCGCGGTATTTTATTGAGGATGAGACACCTATGAAATAACCACACATTTTTAAGGGAATGTTGATAAAGAATCAGTAATGTGCTTTAATAACTTAAGTATCAAATTTGAGGCGAGAATCACGCATGTTTTTCGACAAGAGCCTTTCGCCCGACAATTGCGTTTTCGGCTGAAGCACAATCTGAAGGAAGTCCGCGATCTCCTTTAAAATCCAAAAAATGATTCGCAGTAGGCTATGTATTGGGAGAAGATAGGCCAGCAGGTTTTGGGAGGTCTACAACGATGACCTACAATGATGACACACTTGTACGAGTATTCGTTTCAGCTGCACTGTCAAATATCACTTTATCTCGCAAAGTGACTGAATTTTTAATACATATAAAGCTTCAAGCCGGAGCCGTTGGAATTCCTGTTGGCTCCGACCTGCTACCACGGCTCCGGAGGCTCCGTCTCCTAAACCGGCCTAGTGTGCCTACAATGCACAGTTACATGTGTAATTTGTTGAAGAATTCCAGACAGTAGCTAAGTAGAGAGTGCCCGAGCACCTTGCGACTGATGGCTTTCACTGTGGAAATGCATCTTGCGAAACACTGAACGATTACAACTATAATGTCAAAGTTCAGAAGGCCTAGCAGGTTCCCTAACGAAGTTCGCCGGGGATAATTCGCGAATTTCAGCTACACACTGCCTATAATTTTGCCTGTCTTTCCTTAGTGATCACTGTTTTCTATCTCCAATGCAGAAGCTCTATTTTCTCTCACCTATTTACTAGCTACTACACTAAGTGAAAGACTATAGTAGTAATACTAATTATGAAGAAGCAGAGAAGTTGGTCATATAGATTTGCAAAAACATCTCCTGACATTCAGCATACTTTTTGCAGCAATCATAAATATGTGAATCATTTCATAATAACATCAAAATGACAATAGTTCATGGCATAATGCTTTTTAGCCAAAGTTTAGGTAAATTAAAATACAGGTCCTTTCAATTTATCTGATTGAGTTCAATGTCTTATCAGCTGAAGCTAGAACGCAAAAGCATTACTACGTAGCGCATACGATTACATATACGGTTACCACAATATTCACTATTTTGTCGGCTGGTGAAAATTAGCTGTGATATAAATAACAACATCCATCAATTAGGCAGCAACTTAATCTCCACCTGCCGATTTTGAACTTCAGACGTCTAATTTCTAAATGGATTGATAAAGGCGGTTTTTTGACATCTGACGACAGTTTTGTCACAAAAATCACTAAAAAATCATTTGGCCACAAAATTGCTAACTCATCAATCTGTAATCTCTTGATATTAGAAAGCATAGAAATAGAAAACTACGTACGTCAATGCTAGCAAGCGCCGTTCCGGGGTTGATATTTGTTACAATAGTTGTTGAATAATGAAATGACTCCAAGTTAGGCTAATGGAGGTGTGGGCGCGCGTCGCGTCTTTCAACCAAAAACCGATATTACAAGCGTCTGTGAGATGCACAAATACTAGAACACAGACAGCGCGAGCTTCGAAGGGTGTCGGATGTCTTTCAGCTGAGATAAGACAGAGACGTGAAAATTATGCACTAATATCTGATTGATGTAAACCTTATTTCTTATTTCAAAACAACTAAAATGAATTTCTTTAAATTAAGCAATCAACTTATTGCAATAGAAATGTGAGTCATTCAATTAGGCCTCAACATACACGATAAAGACATTTTTCTGTTTGACATTTTCAAGATAAAGAGGAGGTAATTTAATAACACGGAAATTAAGAGTCAACTTCCAAAACTTTCAATTGTTTTTCTCCCGGAAATTCTAAGCTCCATGTACTTTCCGGCCGGAAAATGAGAATAGGGGAAAGTAAGGAGAGCAACACCGGATAATTTTGTGCTTACACTCTTTTTGTACAGCCACTTGATAATTATTTACATCAACCAATGACGGTTTGCTTGTCTGTTTCATTCTAGGCACCAAACCGGCTCAGTGCTTCGAACAAAAAAGTACTTGGACATGAATTAATCACACAAGTTATGGGACACTGCTTTTGTTTGTTGCGTGTTATCATAGTCTCGATTTCTATGCTCCAAGCGCTTCCAACACAAACACTGCTAATATCTGGTTATTGTTCTTTTCTGGCAATGATGTGGATCATGTTTCTTTGATAACAATTCTACATGTGTCACAGAAGAATAGATGAGCACTGACATCTTTGATGTCAATTTAGTTTGATCTTCACAATAATGCAGTATTCGGCCCCGAAGTGACCACTGTTAACGGAAACGTTTCTCACTTAAATATCGCGAATGGATGTGTCTTGAAGCCGGCAGTCTTTATTCGAACAGCACAAAGAACACGAAGGTGGTGTCTATTCTGCTCAACACAATGGAATACCAAAATCATATGTCCACTTACTACCCTGATCACATGTCAATATTAGAGCAAGCCACTGGACGTATGACCAAGACATACATGAATCAGTATTCCGGAACCACATCATCTCTTGGAAGCTTTCTTAATACTTCTCAACTCGACTTATCTTGGCGGTCACCTCAAGGTCAAACAACTCACTCGAGACTCTCCGCCGACATGGAGACCCCGGAGGTAAGTTTGTTGTATAGGATTTTAGTAGTCTTACATTACAGAAATTACTTTCCTTTTCAGCGATTAAACTGTGGCCCTATTCCATCGCCATCTTCGTTTGAATCTCCCGTGAATTCGCCAACCAGTTCAAGAGCGTCTAATGCTGCCAATTCCAGTGATAGGAGCAAATACAAGACTGAACTGTGTCGACAATATAGTGTAAGTAGAATAACTATCATAGAACATTTCTTTAGTATTGAGATGTGATTGGGATGGTGTCATTTGAAAATTATGCACGAGTTGATGGCAGCTGACGGGAGGTTATTGAATTTCATAGTGAATGTCTCATAGAAAAAGATTAGCTGCTAAAAATATGTATTATCTATTTGCTAAAAGATATTTACAATTCCGAGCTTTCGAAAGCTCTCTAGCAATCTTTTAGCAAATAGACTGTACATATTTTTAGCAGCTAATCGTTTCTCGGGGAGACGACACAAACGGAAATGACATTAACAATGATATTCACAAGTTAATAGTTAAGCAGTAAGCAAATTTTCAATTGTATGTAGCTTCACGGTAAATTTTGGCTAACATTTCCAATGAGAATGTTCATAGAAATCTGAAGCAGTCTACCGATAGCCGAAATTAATAATTTTTAAATTTTATTTTCAGCAAATGCAGCACTGCACATATGGTAGCCGATGCACTTTTGCACATGGACCATGGGAGTTGCGACTCTTCTCTCATCACAAAAAATACAAGACTCAATACTGTCGGGAGTACCACGGAATCAATGGCGGCACCTGTCCATATGGTACTCGCTGTCATTTTATTCACGAGGAAACTCCTGTCGTTACATATCTGCTAAAACAAGGCCTTGCAACACGAGACCCGGCAAATGCTTCGGTTGTCCTGCTACCCAAAGCCCATCAATTGCTCAGTATGGCAGAAGAGACGGTGCCTATCCCTGCAGCACCGTTGGTTAGTCCTTCCTATCCTTTGGTCGATTTGTTCAGCTCGTTGGCGCTAAATCCTGGAATCTTCTGATAGGATTGTTTTGATTTCGGATTTTAATTGTTTCTAAATTAAGATAAACTACAACTCCATTCCCTAAAATATTGTCTCGGCAATTCATTCAAATATTCTTACTTCTGATTTAATAATTGTAATGATTTTAATGATTTTAATGATTTCATGTAATAGGATTTGATATCGGTTGTAATAACTAAACTGTATATTCGCATAAATAAAGTTCTTATTACTCCCCAAGTTTTGTTTTGTATATATTATGTAAAACCTGATTCGAGTAGGCTTTAATGAAAATTGTAGAATTCTCATCCTAAGCTACAAAAATCTAAAACATGTTACGAGTGCTTCAACCGTCACGGGATGTTTGCGATAATGCAGAAAAAATGCAAACAGAAAACTAAAACATAAATAGGCACTAATAGAAAACAGTGAATTAATGAAATTTAGTTCACTGCATCTTCCAACCAATAGGCTTAACAGTGATGTCTCAACCTAAGAAGACATCTGAATAGTAAGCCAGTAATAATGTAAACTTTGATTATACGGCGTGCATCAGTAGTGAAATTGAGTGCATTGAAGATTTTTCCGATAGAACTCCTGATAAAAGCCAATTTCTCAAAATATATGTACATTGCCGACATTTTGGGCGTTCCTCTGTCAAGACCCTTAAATATGGAAGTTCAACTCCATATTGCGTGAAAAATCAGTTGAAATAGGTTTTTGTGTCTTGCTTGACCAAGGTTGGATCCAATCTTGGGCATGGGACCACCAAGATTCTAATCTTGGGTACCCCCAAGATTGGACCCACGAGTGGGTATTTCTCTGATGAAGTAGAAAAGCAATATCCAGAACATGTTTGGAATTTTGATTGATTTAAAATTGCATGAAGATATTATAAATCATGCCATATTGTACAGTGTACATATTTCTATCCAATTAATATGTATCTAATGTTCATGTTAATTACTATTTATTACATGAATTTGTTATTGGGGAATTGAGGCCATATTAATATTCAGCTAAAAGTTTTAATTATCGGCATAGGTTTTCTCTGGGCTTAATATCATCAACCCTGTTTACGTCTACAGCCTCATAATTTACTAATTAGAACAACAAGCATGACTAAGCTACATTCCTTACAACATGTCTGATCGAGAAACAAGACACATATAACATTGGCCTCGTATAAGATGAAAATAGCACAAATGTAGATACAACGATATTTTTGCTAATCGCAAGAAGTAATCATCAAAGAATGTCACCGCATTAAGTGATACCGATATCTTTCTATTTCTAATACATGTAGCCTAATAGTAGAATGAACACTATAGGCCGAAGTTTTTAACTTTCAAGGCAAGAAGCTATATGAAGCAAGTTTTCTACGAATTGTTGTAGGCTGCCAATTTAACAGCATGAGCATTATACAAGTAATTTTCATGTATTATTTGTTTATATATATATATATATCAAATCAAAGTAAATAATCAAATCAATATAAATCAAAGTCATTCCCATAAGACAATAAAATCTTGCATGAGATGATGACATGGATATCTACAATGATTGACATGGACAGTTCTAAAGTTAATGAAAGCAGATGAATTCCATACAACCAGGCATGAGATGAAGATGACATAGATATTTACAATGAAAGATGAATATCTACACAATTTACAAATTGAGAGACAGAGGATAGGCACTTCCTCTGTCATTCATTAGATTCATCGGCTCAAAACTTTTGATGATGATAGACTCGAGTAATCTTGGAAAGGGATAACATCATCCGCACTACTCATGAGAGGAAATTGAACTCTTTAATCAGAAGTCAGCAGGAAGATAGTCCCAAGTTCAGTCCTAAAAGTGTCATCCTGAATCTTTCTGATGATGTTCTATCCACTGAGGAGGAAGAGGCTCTGGCACTTGGTTTTTCCATGGCTTGGCCCACCTCCAGGATAAACATCAACAGAGAGAAGGCTCAGGCTGAATTTGTGTTCAAACAGACTTCTGCTTTTTCTAATTTGAGTGATGAGGACGTCAACACTCTGAAACATTAGTTCAGATCTACTTTCAAGTCTTACTTTTCCCGCCAAAAGCTTTCCCAAAATTGAGCCTCGAAGCTAAAAGCCCTTCGGCATTTAGCCAATCGCAAGCACCTTTACATATCGAAGTACGACAAAGGTAATGGCATTGTTATCGACAATCGCCAGTCTTACATCTCAAAAATGAACAACTTCTTGACTAATTCGGGAAAATTCCAAAGGTACTCCCCGTGCAATCGTTCTAAGAAGGATCCGTTCATATTAGAGGAGGAACGTTTCACTCGCAAATTGAGCTCGCTAAAAGCCAAAGGTCTTCTTTCTGACAGAATTTACAAATTAATCAAGCCAGTAGGCTCCCAGCCTGCGCGTCTGTATGGTCTTCCTAAAGTCCACAAGGATAAGGAAAACCCACCGTACCGGCCTATCTTATCCATGATCAATAGCTATCCATCGAGGTTAGCAAAATGGCTCGATGATATTCTGAAACCTTTTATCCCGATGGACTATTCCGTCAAGGATACTTTCGAGTTCGTCAACTCGATAAAAGATCAGAGTTTTCCGGACTGTAAAATGATCAGTTTCGATGTAAAGAATCTTTTTACAAATATCCCAGTTGACGATACGATTGATCATATTTTAAACCTCATTGACGATGCAGACATTCCTGTCAGAAAGCAGACTTTGCGTGATCTTTTGAAAATGGCATGCTCTAACATCCTCTTCAGTTTCAACGACCAATTGTTTGTTCAAACTGAAGGTCTTTCTGTGGGATCTTGTCTCGCCCCCACCATGGTTGCTTTTGCCATGAATCTAATAGAATCTCGTTTGAATGAATTTGATGACCAGCCGAAGTTTTACAAACGCTACGTCGATGACATATTTGTTATTTTTGACAAGCAGTCTGACATTTCTGCTTTCTTCAAATTTATCAACAGTGTTCATTGCAATATTCAGTTTACGGTTGAAGAAGTCGACAATTCTCTGGTCTTTTTAGATACGAAAGTCACGAGAAGTGAAGACTCTTTCGAAGTGACCTGGCATTTGAAAGAGACTAATACTACTACTACTACTACTACTACTACTACTACTACTACTACTACTACTACTAGACTAATACCGGCCTTTACACTCCCGCTTGCGCGCACTCTCCTAAGCGATACCGCTTGGCACCTGGTGCATATTGACGAACATCTCAGCTTTATTTATTCAGAGCGTGACAGAGTGAGCGACATGCGTCGGCCTCAACAAGGTCGACGCTTCCTATTTACCTACTACTACTACTACAACTACTACTAGACTAATATCGGCCTTTACACTCCCGCTTGCGCGCACTCTCCTAAGCGATACCGCTTGGCACCTTTCGAAGTGATTGCACATTTAAGTTAAACAGCCCAGTAAAAAACCTCTGTAGCAACCTTAATATACATGTTCGTTTGTCGCAAAGGACTGATAAAAACCTTCGCAGTATTTTGAGATGATATACTACTCTATGTATAGACTCACCGCTGATGTATTTTTGTATTTTTGATTTTGATTTTCATCTATTGCTTATTTAATTTTCATAATTTTCATCTTTTGTTATCATGTAAACATGCAAGCGCACACCGGATACTCACCTATTGATCCTGGTATTATCCACTAAAATGTTCGATATCTATGAATCGTATTTCCTTACCTCCTGCTCTTCTACATTCATCTCGTAACATGTCTGTATCGATCATGCTGTCATTGTGATCAAACTTGATCAGATTTTATTGTCCACTGTAAAGAATCGATTTGTTGGAAGTCTTGTCTCGCTCTTAATGTGTTAATGTCTTAATGTGCGCCTTAAAGGCGAAATATCTGGTGCCAATAAATTCTTATACAACGTCTCCTGGTTTTGAGTTCGATAGGTATGGCGAGCGGCACGCGGGGATCTTTCAGAGATCCTCGCTTTAACCATTATACTACTACTACTACTACTACTACTACTACTACTACTACTACTACTACTACTACTACTACTACTACTACTAGACTAATACCGGCCTTTACACTCCCGCTTGCGCGCACTCTCCTAAGCGATACCGCTTGGCAGCTATGCGCTCTTTGATTTATAGAATAACTACTACTGCTGAATAAACACTACTGCTGAAGGTTACGCCCATTCTTTGGAAATTATCCGTTCCCTCTTTATTGAAAACGGGTTTTCCGCGAGTATTATTGCCAGGGTGCAGGGATGAGATCGAAGCCAAGCACTCTGCTAGAGCTGACATCCAACCTGACACTCGGCATGATACTCGCATTGTGAATTGGAGTTTACCATACATTGCTGAAAACGAGTCGAAGTTGAACCGACATATCAGAGATATCAACAAAATCTTGCCTGATACTGCTCGTCTTCGCCCTATATTCAGAACCAATAAAACTTCAAGTTTTTCATTGTAAATATCTATGTCATCTTCATCTCATGCCTGGTTGTATGGAATTCATCTGCTTTCATTAACTTTAGAAATGTCCATGTCAATCATTGTAGATATCCATGTCGTCATCTCATGCAAGATTTTATTGTCTTATGGGAATGACTTTGATTTTATTGTCTTTACTGTCCAGTCTTTCAGTCGTTGTTGTAAATTCGCTCACCATCATCCGTGTTCATATAAATACCGACTTCTCCATTATTGTAGCTTCACCTGATGAAGGCATATGTCATATGCAGAAACATGTTGTGTTCGCAAAAAGTGACTTTTTATTTATCAAAATAATGATGGACATCAATAAATAAATAAATATATATATATATATATATATATATATATACATATATGTATTGTTGATGATGAATTTCGCCATTGGCCGGTAGAATAAATAAATAAAAAGAAAGACGAGGCCAATAAATAAGATCTTATTATGACAATATTTCGACTGTCTCTTTTACAAGTCTGATGGTAAAAAGAATTCTAATGGTAAATAGAATTCTTTTTACCATCAGACTTGTAAAAGATAGTCGAAATATTGTCATACTAAGATCTTATTTATTGGCCTCGTCTTTCTTTTATTTATTTATTATTATTATTATTATTATTATTATTATTATATATATATATATATATATATATATATTAGAATACAAAATTTAGTCTAACACAATATGCATTACATCTAGTTTAGTGGATTAAATTCACAAGGAAGCCAAAGGTAATCAAAACATAATTTAAAAAGCTAATTAGACAGACTATCAGATAGACATTTACGATAGGCCTATATCAAAATTGATAATAGCACAGTTTTATCATAGAAAGACCAATCGTGTGGTTGAAGAAGGTTACATATTTACATGGACGTACATGTAAGCTTACATGTAGATGACTTGCTATGACATGATGTGACATGATGTATTATTGTTGCATTTTAGTGCTTCTAGCAATGAACAATGACGTTGCAGATATCATGGTTCTGCATTTTCCTTTCATGACGTCCAGAACATAAACTGTCCGCTCTGTTAAATCGATATTGTGTATATGTAGCGTGCATCAGCTTTGTACATTCACTTTAACTTTTGACGCCATTGATAAAGTTTGCAAGACGAAATCGCGATCTGGCGCATAACTCTCGTTTTCCTTCGAGTAGGGTTAGATCGGGGAATAGAGCGCGAGGCCCGCCGCGACTTCATCGTCGCGGCTTCTCATATTACAATACTGCCAGCTCTGAGCCTGTCCCCCATTCTTTCCCTTACACTAACGTACAAGCTGATGCTCTTCTATCTCGTGTACCGACAATGTTTGACCGTCACCATCCAAGCAATTTATCATCGTCTTCCTCGATTCTCGGTCCAGCTCCGGTGTTTTCAGCTGTCTCTGGTCAGTAGTATATAGTGTGACATCCGGCGCGACGCTTCGCTTCGCTTGCGCCGGATGTCACACTTTTGCGGGGTTTTTTCAAAAAATCAAAATTTCAAAAATTTAGGTAGACTTCAAATTTCACGTGGCCGAAGGCCCAAGGGGGGAAAATTTAGGTAGTGACAAATTTTCAAAAAAACAAAATTTCAAAAATTTAGCCGGTCCCGAAATATCACGTAATCTCAAATTTGAGAATTACAATTTTCACCGCTTAAATCATGACCGTTCCAGGACACCGAAAATCATAAAAGTTAAGAATCTCAAAATTTGAGAATTACAATTTTCATTGCTTAAATCATGACCGTTCAAGGACACCAAAAATCATAAAAGTTGAGAATTTCAAATTCATGAATTTTATCCATCTTTCAGGTTTTTAAAATATATCATGTGACTAAAAATATTTGAAGGAATTGACATATTCTTAACAATAAGTTTAGGTACTTTTACAATTGTCATTCAAGGGTAGAGAACATCTGCTTCTCGCATTTATGAATAAAATGCATTTCAGTGTAAGGAGCTGTGTCCTCCAACTCAAACATTTGAAAGGAAACAATGTATGAAAGAACAAACAGCTGCTACACCCACTTATTCATTTGTAAAGACGTGGCATATAATTGCAGCATGTAGGAAGTAAGACTTCATTTACAATTCCATTAATCATAACTAGTGACTGTTTTCTTTCCTTATTGCAAAATGCCAAAACGTACTGCCGCAGAAGCTTTTTCGTTTTACATGCCGATTTTACTAAACTTAATTAAAGAAGAGCACAAGGAAACTGCGAATAAATACTTTGAAGAGTGGAAGTTAGAAATTCAATCGAGAAAGAAGAACAAATTGGACTCTCAAAAACAAGTGGAGGATATTACAGTAAAAATAGAAACAGTATCTTAACACTACTACAATTCCTCAGTTCAATGTTACAAAAGAACATTTCATTACCATCGAAGATAGTGCTACTATGATTTCAAAACTGATTGCAAGTGATAAAGTGCACCATGGGTCGTTGCTGAGAAGTGCTGCTTATCAAGGTTATGGATTTAAAAGAATTCTGGAATTGAGTGACAATAAAAAAAAACAGATTTGTGGCAAACTTGGAACTATTTAGAATTTCCTATAACGTAAGTTATTGTTATTTCTTGATGAACTTATCAGATCTAATTCTACCACACGTATTATTTTTAAATTCATCAATGCCCATTAGTTTTGTTAGAAAACATTTTAAAGAAATCAAAATTTATATAGAAAAATTGAATCAACCGACAACTATAGAAGAAATGAGGTTTGGTTCCCAAGATGAATGAACATTAACTGTGTTGTTTCACTTTTTAAGATATGTGCAATGTACATGCATATTTGATGTATACATATTTATGAAGACTTATTTATAAGTAGTAACACATTTTGGATTATTTTGAAATGTAATTAAATTTCCTTTTGTTCTCCAGTCTCATGGTAGAAGACTGACATTGTACAATTGTATGATAAGATTGATTGTTGTATTATTATATTTGATATTTAAGAATGATTCATGGAACTTAGTAGTATTGCATTTTGGATTATTTTGAAATGTAATTAAATTTCCTTTTGTTCTCCAGTCTCATGGTAGAAGACTGCTATTGTATAGATCTATATTTCAGTATGTAACATAATCTTTGATATTTAAGAATGATTCATGGAACTTAGTAGTAACGCATTTTGGATTATTTTGAAATGTAATTAAATTTTCTTTTGTTCTCCAGTCTCATGGTAGAAGACTGACATTGTACAATTGTATGATAAGATTGATTGTTGTATTATTATATTTGATATTTAAGAATGATTCATGGAACTTAGTAGTAACACATTTTGGATTATTTTGAAATGTAATTAAATTTTCTTTTGTTCTCCAATCTAATGGTAGTAGACTGACATTGTACAATTGTATGATAAGATTGATTGTTGTATTATTATATTTGATGCAAAATACACTGCCGTTGTTTTCATTTTCCTGTACAAGAAGTAGACATTATTACAGTTATTGGAATTTATTTCATTTAAAATGAATGATGAAAATCCGACAGTTATACTGAGTAATATAGGTGATATATTACCTCAGGTTAATAACATGACTGAGTTCTTAGAAATATACGACAAACAAACAACTACGTATTTCGATTTAAATAGCATTTCAGAAGATTGTTTTCAAAATATTTATTCAAAATATTTCTTTAAAAAATGGAAGAAACAAAAATGGAAGAAACCGCAAGAATATATCCTTCGTTATCATATGAACGTAGTTCTACTTTAATGGACATTGAAAAGATTAACATTGAAAAAATGAACATTGAAAAACACAAAGATAGAGTACGCTATATGAAAGATAAGGAATCTCAATTATTATTAAGATTAGAGCATTATAAAAAATTAAGAAAGAGATGGACTAAAGTTAAGAATGTAACACAAGGAATTGGCATATTCTTAACAATAAGTTTAGGTGCTTTAACAATTGTTATATCTTCAGGTGTTCTTACAATTCCTGTTGTTGCTACAGCTTTAACAGGTACGGGCGTTTTTGCAACTTCACTTGTTACAATGTTAGATAAATCTTTAATAA
Organism: Prostheceraeus crozeri; assembly: GCA_907163375.1. NCBI lineage: Eukaryota > Metazoa > Platyhelminthes > Polycladida > Euryleptidae > Prostheceraeus > Prostheceraeus crozeri. The sequence goes on along the minus strand of CAJQUW010012083.1, from coordinate 15,932 downwards.
CTAAGAAACGAAAATCATTAAAAACTAAGCATTTACATATTAAAGAAGTCTATGATAAACTACATTACTACTTTCAAAGAGTATGTGATGATAATGTTATTACGTTAGATGAGATTGAAAAATTTGATCAAATAGCTAATGAAGTAAATCAAACCTTTCAATTACAGTCCGAAAAAGTTGATGATAAGAATAAACAGGATGGCAAAATTTCTAGTGATGGTAAAACTTTTACTGGTGGTAAAATTTCTAATGAAGAAAATGACAAAATTTTTTTAGAAGAGCTAAAAACTTTAAGCGAAAATTTAAGCAAAACTTTATTAAACAAAACTTAAAGCGAAAAGATGTCAAACAACAAAGCAATAAAAAAATAATTTGTTCAGTAAAATGTTTTTGCTGTATTCCAATGTTACCACAAAATTCAAATATTATATTTTAAAAATGGATAAAATTAGAGCTGATAATTTTAAAAGAATAAAACAATTAGAAGAGTTAATAAAACAAAGAAATATTATGAAAGAAAATCATCTTCAACATAGAATGATAAAAGCTGGTATTCAATCTGATATGTTTGAAAAAATGCAGCAAACCGAGCAAGTAAAAACTGATTTTGAAAAAACTATGGAACCATTTAAAACTCTTGAAAAAGAAAGTACAAATAATGATAAACAAATTGATATAACAGATCCAGAGCACAAAACTATATTAGATGACTATGGATTACTAGAATCAAACATTAATAAGAAATTACCAAAATCTATGCAATTTGAACATTCTATTTCATTTATAGATGGAAAAACAATACCTAGATTTTATCTCGGTCAAAAAGAAATATTTCCACAACCTTTTCGAGGTATAATTTTTTCACCAGATAAATCTCCTTTTAATTTAGATAGAAATTTTGTTGATCTTTTAAGAGGAGCAGATTTAAATGATTATGCTGTAGAAGATCTCATAAAATATAAAGCTATGTTAGACAGAGTTGGTGCAGTAAAATCTCTTAGACGTTATAAACAATTAGAAAATTTATTATCAACGGGAGTTAAAGTAGGGAGAGGTTTATCTGAAAAACAGAAAACAGAAACAACCATATTTTTACCAGATGATCCACAAGAATTACTAAATAGATTAAATATTTTAATATCTGCAATAAAAGAAGGACATAATTCTAGTTTCAATGAAATTCATGCTATATTGAAAAGACTGTTAGAAAAGAAGATTCTAAATGAAGAGGATTATAAAAGTATAACCGGACATCTCTGATGTCCTCCAGGGCTTCGCCCGTAGCTGAAATATGTTGTTTCTAATTTTTTTTAAAAAAAATATTTATTTAAAATTTTAACTAAAAAATGTGTTCAGCAGATTTAGACAAAATTAATAATCATTTAGAAAATTTGATAGAGATTTTGGGTTCATCAAAATTTAGTACGACGTTAAAAATTATAACAACTACTTCATCACACACTTGTAATTTAGAACCCATTCTACATTTGGAACAAAATAAAAATTATCAAATTCCATTGACTAGTTTCTCTACATTTAACACTATTCAAAACGTTATCAAAGATGTGAATGATCAATTTAGATATTCTACTGATAAAGGCAAAACGTGGAAAATATTAACTTTTCTTCCTGGTTCTTACGAAGTTGAATCAATATCAAATGAAATTAAGAGACATTTAGGTATACCATTTAAAGATAAGAAACAATTACATTTTGCAGTTGAACCGGCAGTTAATAAATTTTCTCTTACTTTAGACGAAAATCATCAAGTTGATTTTAATCATGATAGATCATTGTCAAAGCTATTAGGATTTAATAAACAAACCTATAGTCAAGGTTATCATTTAGGTGAGAAGATTCCAAAAATAACTGAAATAAATTCAATTGTTGTACATTGTGACATTATTGAAGGAGGATATATAAATGGTAAATTATCAAATTTAATATTCAGTTTTCCAGCTTTTACTGTACCCATTGGTTATAGATTAAATGTATTTCCACAAACATTAATATATTTTCCTATTACAAGAAAAACTATTAACAACATTAACATTAGAATCACTGATGAAAAAGGATAGGAAATAAATTTTGGAGGTGAAGAGATTATGATAGATCTTTTGGTTCGGGAGGTATAAACTCCCGTTCGGGAGGTATAAACTCCCGTTCGAGAGGTATAAACTCCCGTTCGAGAGGTATAAACTCCTACGCGAAGCTAGAGAAGTTTAATTTTCTTCTTCTTCTTTAGAAACAAAAAATAAAAAAATAAAAATAAAATTTTTTTATTAAAAAATGAGTGAACTACCTCCATTTAATAAAAAAAAACTTAAATTTAATCATCATCCAAATTTATCTAATAAAGTTTTGTCAGTTATTTGTGGAAGATCAGGTTGTGGAAAAACGTATCTATTGTTTAAAATTTTAACGACTCCAAATTTTTTTGGATTATAACAATCTTATAATTTATACAACAACGGCAGAACAACCCGTCTATCAATTTTTAAAATATGGATTTGAAAATAATCTTAAAAAAACAGCAATTGCTTCATTATTCAAAGAATATGAAAAATCTGAAGATGAAGAAGAAATAAGTTCGTGGTGTGAAGAAGCAACAAAAAATAATCAGTTAGTTGAAACCAATAAAAATAAGCATATAAAGATACAACTAATAGATGATAGTGGTAATATGCAAGATCCTAGTAAACTAGATAAAACAATGAAACATTGTGTAATTTTTGATGATTGTGTTAATGATAGAAATCAGTCAGTTCAGAGAAATTATTTCACAAGAGGTAGACATAATAACTGTAGTGTTTTTTATTTAACACAAAGTATGTATTCATTAGACGGAAGTGTTATTAGAAAGAATGCAAATATATTTATACTATTTGAAATAAATGCAAGAAACTTAAGTGATTTGTTAAGAGATTTATGTGTAAGAAATAAAGATGAATTTAAACAATCGTGTAACAATGCTTGGTCAAAAGATTATGGATTCATTACAATTAATATTGATAAAAAAATTCATGATAGAGTTATCGAACAATTGTTCTCTGACTAGGCTTCGTCTCGAGGGGCTTCGCCCCGCCTGAAAGTCGATAGAAAATATTTTCGCGGAGTGACCGAACGGAGTGACCGAATAATTTTTTCTTATAAATTTTTTGTTAATAAAAATAAAAAAAAATATGTTGAATGCTTACAAGATAGAGCATGTACCAGTTTTAAAAGATTATCGCCATCCTACAAATCCTGTAAATTCGAAGAAAGAAGTTAGATTTATTATCATCATAAATACGTAGCGCTCGTTACAGATTATAAAACAAAACATGGTATTAAACCGTGTGTTAAAACAAAAGACTTTCCACTTTGTTTAAGAAGTTTCCGAGTATTTTTGGCGTATAATAATTTATGGTGGTTGGTTAAGAAAGAACATTTAACAGCACATGAATTAGAAACATTACATCAATTACATATTCCTGTGTATATGTAAAAACAAAACCGAGGTTCTATGTAAAAATTCATTTTTTCTTTTAAAAAATATGAATCGTGAAATGTCTCTCGGACAAACGTCTAGGATTGATGAATTAATCAAGAAACAAACTGCTGAGTTTGATGCGCAAATTAAACATAGTAAACGTAGTAAACGTATTAAAAAACAGAAACGTACTAGGCGTAGTATTAGACGTAATACTAAAAAACAGAAACGTGGAACAAAAGAAATATTAGAAACTCCTATTACTGATATCTTTTTTGATGATAGAATTAAGGATGAGCTTGGTGATGATGTATGTAATTTATTTAATCCAAATGAAATTAAATATGAAAATGTATCTTTTATTAATGTAGTAAATGATATGCGGAAACTTTTAGCAAATGGTAAAATTATTAATTTACTTGGAAAAGTTATTAAAGATCAGGAAAATATAATTCAAAATTTTTACGTAACCTTCTATAATAAAAAATCATTTGAAACATGGTTTTCGAATCTGGATGAGAAATCCGATGCTAACGAATGGATTTTTACAGGTAATATTAAATATGAAGATTTTGGAATGAAGTTAGTACAAAGATCGCATAGAGGGGCAGGGATTAAAATGAAATATAGAATCAAAGAATATTTCGGTGAATATTGTTATATTCCTTCTGAAGATTTTTGTTTTATTAAATGTTATAATGTTTTACGAGGTTTTAATGAACAACAAGGAGAAATGATGAAAGAAATGTTTAATAATTTTTTATATAAAGAGAAAGCCACATCTAGAACAGGAGTAATGTCAAACTGCAAATTTTCTCAATTCAATAAATATTTTGGAGAATGTGTTCAATATTATAGTCCTGCCAATCGTCATTTAAATCCTAGAGGAATTGAAACGTTTCATAATTATGTTTATTACAATTATTTTCACGCAGGTTCAACAATTGGTCACTATTGTTTAATTAATAAATCTCATAAATTAAAAGCTATTAGAGAAATTGAAAATAATTTCAAACCCATATATAAAACAGTTACTGATGAAAATCTAACAACGCGTCCATATAAAATCATAACAAAGAAAAAAATTGACTATGGTTCAACATATATTTGGGATCTCGAAACTTTTCCCGATCCTAACTGTTCAACAGATCATCCTATTCCTTACGCTGTAGGAGCTATTAATTTTAATAAATTTATATGTTGTTTACCGAAACAAAGATTGAAAGAATTAGAAACACGTTTGTTAAGTGATATGATTAAAATTAAACGATCAAAAGATGAAGATGAAATTAAAAAACTTAAAAAACAGATTAATGAGTATAATAATTTAACTGAATTAGAATTTGATAAACTTCAAAATTGTGTGAAAATATTTACGAGAACTGAGGATGATGAATGTTCGATCGGGGGAAACCCAGAGGACGTATGTCCGATCCATCAATTTTTTAAAACTCTTGGAAAATTTAATTATTCTAGAGTAACTTTAATAGCTCACAATTCATCAGGTTTTGATTCCTATTTTCCGATAAAAGATAATTTTAAATTATCTAAACCGCCTCTTAAAACTTCAAGAGGAATATTGACTGCTTCATTACAAAATCCTTATACAACTGAATGTGTTAGTAGATATATTCAAAAATCTCTTAGATTTAAAAACAATATGAAAAAAGATTCACCGTCAGGTAAATTAGCACTTCAAACTATTATAATGAAATGTAGTTATCAACATGTAAAAACAAGTCTTTCTAAATGGTGTGAGAATTTTAAAATTCCTACGAATGTGTGTAAATTAAATTATGAAATTGGAGACATAACACATGAAAATTATAAAGAAAAAGAAAATGAATGGAGACCATATTTAGTTAACGATATTCTTTCTTTAGCTTTTTGTATCTACAAATATAATAATGTTATGCGAGATTTAGTTGGTGAAGATATAACTACTAATTTAACATCCTCTGCTTTAACATTTAACGGTTGGATGAAAAGCGTACAAAATGACAATATAAATATTCATTCTCATATAGATTTATGGGCTAGAAATTATATTAGAAAAGTAATGGACAAAAGACCGTTCCAGGACACCATAAAATTCAAAAATTGGTATCTTTAAAAACGACATAAATTCATGAATTTAGACCGTTCCAGGACACCCTATTTTTCAATTTTTTGCACCTTTAAAAAACGACTAAATTTATCAATTTATGTCATTATTTCAGGTTTTTAAGACCTAAATTCATGAATTTAGACCGTTCCAGGACACCTAAAATTCAAAAAAATAGTATCTTTAAAAACGACATAAATCGGAGCGAAGCTCCTCTGGCTTAAGCCGATTCATGAATTTGAACCCTTTTTCAGGTTATGAAGACCTAAATTCATAAATCGGCTAAAGCCAGAGGAGCTTCGCTCCGATTTGGGCGTTTTTAAAAATACCCAATTTTTCAAATTTTTCAAAATCTCAAATTTGAGAATTACAATCGGGCGAAGCCCTAGAACCTTCGGTTCGATTTTCACCCCCGCCAAAATCATGACCGTTCCAGGACACTGAAAATCATAAAAGTTAAGAATCTCAAATTTGTGAATTACAATCGGGCGAAGCCCTAGAACCTTCGGTTCGATTTTCATTGCTTGAATCATGACCGTTCTAGGACACCGAAAACCCGGACACCGAAAAAATCATAAAAGTTGAGAATTTCAAATTCATGAATTTTATCCATCTTTCAGGTTTTTAAAATATATCATGTGACTAGCGAACCGAAGGTTCAGGGCTTCGCCGTTAAAAATATTTCTTTAAAAATGGATGAAACAAAAGTGGATGAAACAAAAGTGGAAGGAACTTCAGAAATGGAAGGAACCTTAAGAATATATCCTTCGTTATCTCAATTAAAAATAAGTGAAATGGTTCTCAATTATTATTAAGATTAGAGCACTATGATAAATTAAGAAGACGCAATTATTACTTAGTCATTCTTCGTTATTGTATGCTCAACATTATTTAAAGTACTAATTGTGTGAACTAGAAGATCATTGTAACTCATAAACTCAAAATTATTCAATGAAACCCGTACACTGCTGATAATTGAAGAGAGACAGAGATTGAAGAGAGAGACAGAGATTGAAGAGAGAGAAACGTCTAGCAGCTTTCCCCTAAAATTATCATGCTATATTTTGTCATTTCAATTTACCCATCGGTAAACTTTTGACATTTCAACTTACGCGTGCGTAAAGTTTTGACATTTCAATTTACCCCTACGTAAATTATTTTCAGAATCTGTTTTCAAAATCTATTTTCAAAATCCATTTGCAAAGTCTATTTTCAAATTCAGTTTTAGAAATCGATTTGCAAAATTCATTTAGCGTTTGCCAAACACATACGGGTAGTAAAGTACTTCCCATTGTGAAGACATGAATAGATTAAGCACATAAGAGTGCATTGACAATAAAAGCAAATGAGAATAAAATTCTTCTTCTAAATTTAGAACGCATAGACGGCGACATGCGGGATAGTTGTTATGACAATTTTAAACAATCATTTTAACGATGAAACATATTTTACAAATGAAGTTCATGAAGAAAATTGAAATATATAAAACAATATAGATTAGAATCGGCTAAAGCCAGAGGAGCTTCGCTCCGATAATTATAATATAATCATTTCAAAATCGAATAAGTAGTAAGGAAAGACATCATTAGAGAACAGTTTTAAATCAATACCCCCCCCTCTGACTTCTAGGGGCTCCCTTAAGAAATTTTTTATTATAAAATGAGCAACATAAATGAGTTTTTTAAATTATATGGAACACAGACAACAACGAATTTCGATTTAAATAAGATTGCTAATCAATTAGGAATAAAGAATTTTCATGTTCTAATGAGAAACGAATTACAATTCCTAAAAAATAGGCCAACAGGAACCTTCAGTTCCCGGAACAAAGTTCCATCAATAATTGTAAATTTCATAACGAATCTTCACACTTCAGACCAAAACGGCGTACATTGGTCAGCAGGTATCTTTAGTAAAAACGGAGATAATTATTATTTTGACTCATACGGTTTGCCCCCTACAAATGAAGTAAAAGAATTACTTGGAACGGGAACATACAATACGTTTCAAATTCAAAAACCGGGAACAACTTATTGTGGACAATTATGTCTTTATGTTTTATTTAAATTACAAAAAGGAGTACCATTTCTAGATATTATGTTAGAGTTAAACAATCTATAACTCAAGCGAAGCTAGCTAAAGCGCCACCTAAAGGTTAAAGCTCTGTTTTCTGTAATTCATTTTGATAAAAACGACCTCTGATATCCTCATTATCTAAATCTTAATTTCATAAGTAATCGGATAACTTTGATTTATTTTGCAAACTTCAAATATTTCTTTAGTCCAATAGCCAACAAAGCCTTTTTCAAATTTGTTCTTATATTTAAATATTCTAACTCTATCTCCAATTTTAAATTTCGGCTTAAGTTTCCGCAAATTCGGATTACTCTCATTCGAATAATTATTCTCGAATATTTTCTTTCGTATTAAATCAGGGTCGTCAGAAGCATTCTTTGGGGTTTCTTCAATACCTGAATGAACTTTATTATTGTACTGCTCTACAATTCCTGGTAATATTTTTAACCATTTCTGATTTCCTTGCTGAGTAAATTTCTTGAAAATTTTATTTTTTAATGATCTATTGAATCTTTCTATCTCTACGGCCTTCCCAGCATTTTCAGTTGAATAAACAATTTCAAATAGTGGCTGAACATTTCTGTTATAAAATTCCGACCCTTTATCAACAAACAATTTTTTTGGCTTTCTATTACTTTCTTTAAAGATTTCTTCAAACGCATATTTAACTGATAGACCACTTTTATTTTTTAAAGGTTTTACCCAAGCATATCGTGTATATAAATCTATAACGGTCAATGCGTATTTGTAGTCAGACTTTGTCTTAGAACCTTCGGTTCGGTCAATTTCATTCGGCATATGAATAAGATCAGCACTCCAAATATCATCTTTATTAAATACTTTTACTTTTAATAAATATTTAGGCTTTCTATATTCTTTATGAATTTCAGATGCATAAACGTCTGAATTATGATTTTCATTTAAACCCTGACCGAATAATATTTTAGCTTGTAAAGCTTTCTTAACAAACATTCTTTCAATTTTTTCTCTAAATGTAGGATTCTGAATACTATCTAATTCTTGAATCATCTTCTTATCAGCTGCATGACGAGAACTTAGATCATGATTTCGATAAGCTAAATCATGCCTGTAAGCGGCGGCATCTACTCTATTTATTGGTTCTTCACCTGGTTTCGGATTATTATTCTCATCTAGTCTTATATCTAATCGAGTTCCTGGACCAGTATATGAATGACCAGGAAGATGTTTTTCTTTCGAATATTTACTCCAAATAAATCCAGGAAAGTTTTCTAATGTTTTTTGTATATCACCACCGAAGTGGTATGGAACTTTGTTCTTGTCACCTCCAATATGCTGACAATTTGAGTTTTCATTTTTGTTTAATAGATAATTCAATAAATCTAAATTAGAAATTTTTAATTTAGTTAAATTTTCGGAATTTGTAGAATTCATTTTAAAAGATAAAAAAAATTTAAAAGATAAAATAAAAGTTTTACCTTATGGACCAAAGGTCCTGAGGTTATTACCGAATCATACTAGGACTTAGATATATTCCAGAACCATCCTTAGTTTCTTTAATTTCAATTAAATCATCAACATTGTGGAGAATTATTTTAAGAACTCGTTTTCCTTCATCAACTAATTTTAATTTACTAATAAAATTATCTACTACTCCTTTTCCTTCGGGCGAAGCCCTGGAAGACATCTCCGTTGACCCATGAACCGATGTCCCTTCACCCCTAGCAACTTTCTCTAACTCTCTGTTATGACGTTTTTGTTCTTCTAATGCTGCCTTCTCTGATTTATTTTTATTTACTGCTTGGACAATACCAGCTGTCCCACCTGCAACACTTCCTGCTGCAGCTATGCCACCTATTATTAGTGGAATTAATGGGAGAATACCGCCATTCTTTTCTTCTTGTAATTGAATATTCTCTATCATTGGTTTACTTACGTAATACTTTTTTTTTGTTAATCGTAATAGTTTTAGGGGTATTTTTGTCAACAATATTACGTAATTTTAATTCAACAGTTTTATTATTAATATTACTTTTCGCTTGCGACATTTTTAATAAAAAAATTTTAAGTAATCAAAAATTTAAATCTATTCTAGTTATGAAAAAATTTTAAGTTAAGAATTTTTTTAATCTATTCTAGTTATGAAAAATTTTTAAGTTAAGAATTTTTAAGTTAACAAAAATTTTAATCTATTCTGTTATGAAAAAAATTTTAATTAACCTATCGGAGCAAAGCTCCTCTGGCTTTAGCGCTTTAGCGATCCTAACCATCTTTCCATTAAGAATTTCAATAGAATATTTTGCATCTTCTAGCAATAAACCATAAGCCATCAATGAAGTTGTGGAATCTTTCTTTTCAATATTAATTGTTACATCACAACCATTTTTAATAATATCTTCAGATTGTGCACTTAAATCGAAACACAAAATTGGATATAAATGTCTCCAATCTCCAGGAGTTAATTGTGGTTCAACTCCAAATTCTATACAAAGATTTCTATAAGAATCATATCCTTCCATAATGATTATTGGTATCATCGAATCTTAATGGATCAATTGGATATCGAGTTTGATTTAATGAAACTTGTAAACTTCGAATTGTATTAATATGGAAGATATTATTGTTCTTATCAAAACTTGGAGAATTATTTCTTTGAAATGTTAGTAATAAATATCTTGGAGTATTCGCAGTTCTAGTAAAATGCCAGTTAAATCTTTGTTCGGAAAAAGTTACTGAACTAGCAGTTCTCTTTAGAAAATTAACTGGAATTGGTTTGTTAGTATTTAATCTTTTTGCAATAGCTGTTTCAACCTCTAAACTAGGAGTAATATGCTTAATCCACCATTCAAGTCTATCAATTTTTAAATATGCTTTTTTCCCAGTCTTACCAAAAAATATATTTTTTTTTTTTTTTAATTCATTATTTGCTGTACGATGAATTATTAATTTAAATTTTAATTGATATGATATTTTATCATAATCTAAATAACCGAATAATGGAGACAATGACCAATTTACTGTCTGTTTACTTTTTTTGTTAAATTCACGTCTTTCTTTATATGCTTCATTATTTGTTTTATTTAAATGTTTTGCAATATTTTCTACATCTTTCGCAATTCTGCGGCATCTGTTCCAGCGTGAGTTAAATCATCAATAATTATACCATCATTAGTATCAGGAAACCAACCTTCGACTTTATACTTTTTATTATTTTCACCATTATTACAAATCTAAGCATTGTATCAATTACACCTGGGGAATCACTTATTGTTTCTATATTTTGAGTTGCAACATCTAAACGCATTTGTGTAAATAAACTTGGGAAAAAATTATTCTCTAGTGTAATATTATCAGTATCTGGTAATGGTGTTGTAAAATTAGCATCACTATATAAAGAATATTCACAGTGTAAAAATGAATCAGGTAAATATAAATAACTCTGCTGATTATCAACTTCAAAGATTAAATCTCCTCCAGTGTTTACTCTACTGGAAGATCCGGGATTCATAGCAATTCTTATATAGTCATTCTTTTTTTGATTGTAACTGGTGAACGGGGGATCATCTAATCTAAATTTATTTTCGATAAGCGAAGACATTTTTATAAGAAATAATTTGACTTTTTGTTTTTCTCACAGATAGAAAAAAAATTTTTATTAAATATAATTTTAGAATTTTACTAAATATAATTTTAGAATTTTACTAAATATAATTTTAGAATTTTGCTAGACCAGCTCCGCTACAGCTTTGCTGGTTAGACAGAAGGTTGCTGCTCATGCCATTACCTCTTATTTCTTCAATTGTTTTTTCATTATTTTTATTTTCATTATGTTTACTATCAGACGGAGCTCCGCTCCTCAAGGTTTCCCCAACAGCTATGTTAGCAATTTTGTTTTTTGTTTCATCTGAAAGTTTTTTTAATTTTTTTAGTTCTTCAGAATCATTCTTGAGTTTACGAATAGCTTTAGTTGTTTTAATTCGTTTTGTGATTTAACAGCATTTGATATTGCACTAGCTGTACTACCTATAGCAGCTGCTCCTTTTGCAGCAGATGTAATCAAATCTTTATTATTTTTAATTAAGTTAACGATACTACCAATACCAGAAAAGATGCCATCCCCTTCTTTTTGAACGGTTTCTCTATTATCATAATGATAAACAGGATTCATACGTGGTTCATGAGCAATTTTTTGATTTGAAGCAAAATGTTTAAGATTGTGTTTATAAATTATAGGCATTTTTTAGTAATAAATTTGACTTTTGGGAAAAAAAATAAATTATAAAAAATGTATATTTTTTGTTCTTAACTTTTACAGATTGGGTTTTTGGTTTAACTTTATCAGGAACCAAACCTGCATCAATCATTCTTTTTATTCTATGATTTTCTTTCATAATATTTCTTTCTTTTATTAACTCTTCTAATTGTTTAATTCTTTTAAAATTATTAGCTCTAATTTTATCCATTTTTAAAATTATATACTTTTATATACTTTTATATATTTATACTTTTTTATTTTTAAAATTATATTTATATTTTAAAAATTATATTATATTTTTGTATTTTTTTAAATTATTTTTATATTTTTTTATGATTCTTATTTTTTATAGGTAAAAAATATTTAAATTAATATTTACAATACTCGTTTAAGATTTACGTTTGTGAGATGGACAACAACTTCGAGATAACTTTATTAATTGCCTGTTGCACTTTTATCTATTGCGTCAAGCAGCGTGTGATGTAACTTGTAATTTCTTTTCTATTAACTTGCATTTTCTGCTGATTAATCTTCAACGCCGTTTTAAGAGCATTTAACTTAATTTTAATAAAGAACATCTAATTGTCTTTTAACAGCATCTAAACTGTTCTTTATTTTTTTTTAGAGTTTTCTTGTAAATTTTTCTTTAATTCATTTTCTAAATTGATTTTAAGAGTTTTCATTTTATCAACTTTTTCATTAAGTGAGTTTACTTCATTTATTATTCTATTCATCTTTTTCATTTGTTGAGTAATTTTAGAACTCAATTCATCAACACTTTTTTGGAATGTAGTTTGTAACTGTTTTATATTTTTTTTAATTCTTTCAGGTAGTTTTTCTATTTCATCTTCTAATTGTTCTTTTAACATTTTTATCTGATGTTTATTTTTAATGACTGAAGATTTTAAATTTAAAGAAAGTAATATCAAAATTTTTGATTGTTCTGAAATCTTTTTAAATAGTTTTGCTATATCTGCTTCTAGCTCTCTATCCTTTTTATCAAGTTTTTTTAATAATTTTTCGTTTAATGATTTGTCATTAAGTTTAAGCAACTTTAATTCGTTCATCAGCGGAACCAAAAACATCGTTTATATATTTTTCTTTTAATTCATTGATTTGCGTATCAACATATTGTTTATTTGTTAACTCTGTATTTTTTTGTGGAAGAATAGAAAGATGCAATGGACCAGATAAAACGTCTCCAGTTTTCATGATATAATTTTCTATCTCTATTTCTAATTCACGATTATTCGGGATATATGCACCTCCACCAACATTTGGTAACATCATTTTTAAACAATAAAAAATAAAATTTTTTCTGATTATAAAAAATACATAAATTATAAAAAATACATAAATTATAAAAAATAAAATTTTTCCTAATAAAAATAAAAAAAATTGAAATGACTCAAATTTGTCAAGTTTGCAATATGCGTTTTTTAAATCAAACACTATTATATTCTCATATGAAAAACACACCATGTGGTATGCATATGAATCAATTACAACCTAATAATATACAACCTAATAATAGTATTCAGTATAATAATATTCAACCTAATAATAGTATTCAACCTAATAATAGTATTCAGTATAATAATATTCAATCAGAGCAACCATTACAAAGATTAAAGCATTTATTTATTTCAGATAAAGAACAAAATCTTTATACTGCTAGAATAAATACACCTAGGCAAAATACTGCTAGAATAAATACAACCTAGGCATAATTACTGGCTAGAATAAATACACCTAGGCAAAATACACCTAGGCAAAAATAATAATAATTATTTAGCACAAAATAATAATGTAGCACAAAATAATCCTTTTGTTCAAAATAATCCTTTTGTTCAAAATAATCCTTTTGTTCAAAATAATTATATTGATAAAAATCAATTTGTTAAAAGTAATAACAAAAAAATATGTTCCGGATGTAATAAAAATATAACATCAAAAAATTTTGAACGTCATTTAAAATTATGGCGAACACAACAGAAGAGGTTAAAACAGAAAAAAAAGATAAATTAAAAGATCAGTGTATGTCGTGAATTGGTAATAAATATTTTACAAATCAAGGAATTACTAATCATTATAATTCTTGTATTAAGTTCTACAAGACAATGTGGACCCACAACGTTCCCTCGTCCCTACCATAAATTACTAAAAAAAAAAAACCTAAGACCAGAGTTTTATGATAGTAAATCATCAGTGCTACCAGGATTGGTTTAAAAGAAAAACAGTTAAATGTAGAGGTTGTCAAAAAATTATATTAAAGAAAAACTTTTCAGCGAACCATGTACACACTATGTCCAAAGAGCTCTTAACTCTCAACATAGCTAAATCAACATAATAATAATTTATGTCAAAATAATACTTTATGTCAAAATATGACTCGCAATTTATATTAGTATTTCATACTAAAATAGTTGTATTTCAACTAAAATAGTTGTATTTCCAACTATCACAAGATCTCTAGAAGTGACAGAGCGCTAAATGAGTTGTATTACAACTAAAATACGTTGTACTTCAACTAAAATAGTTGTATTTCAACTAAAATAGTTGTATTTCAACTAAAAATAGTTGTATTTCAAACTAAAATAGTTTGTATTTCTAACTAAAATATTATTTTTTTATAAAGAATTAATATATGTATTTTATTAAAATATTCTTAAGCATTCCGGAAGAGAGAGAGAGGGTTCGGAACATATTCTTCTTTTGTAGTAGTATAGAACAAAAAGTCCGACCACATTCCGGAGGTTCTACTGAGGTTAAAAACACTCATCTAAAGAGTGTAAAGAATGCGAAGGAGTTCCGGAATTAAAAAAAAAAATTAAATTCCCTAAAATTTTTATTTTAAAAATATTAAATGAATAAAAACGAAAATTTGGAAGATTTATATTCACCGGTTATAATTAAAAGTAATAAAAGTAAATAAAAGTAATCTAAGTCGTCATAAAAGTCTCTTAATTGCATAAACGAAATAATAACATAATTATAATGAATAACACTGAGTTTCAAGATACACTAACCCCTCAAGATCCGAATCTCCAAAAGATATTAATAATATTGTAGGAAAATCCTATATATAATACTAAATATAATAACTAATTAAATATAGATAAAAATATATATAATAATATAGATAAAAAATATTTTAGAGCTACTACCCCCTAATTCATCTCCTTAATACAAAAAATACCCACAATGCAGATCTTACACGTCTTTGGAATTTTTTTTTAAATTTCATTGTATAAAAAAATATTGTTATCATGTATTTTAATATTTTTTTATTTATTTTTTCAAACAATTCCCCTTTGGGGGGTTTTAAAAAATATTATGGAAATCAATGGGGTTACTTTCTAGACTCGAGGAACAAAAAAGAATAAAATTTTTATAACCAAGAAAAAAAATCTTTTAAATGGATGGAAGACAGAGGAGGATAAGATTAAAGGATTAAAAACTAATAATAAAAATATATAAACAAGGTAAAATGTATCAAGAAAATTTACATAGACATTTCATTGTGTACGAGTATTAAAACTGGAAGTGGTAATAGACTAGTTTATTAAAAAATATATAAACCTATATTATAAGGACGAAACAAAGTACATATTTTGTATGCATACTTCTGAATGGCCAACTTTTACAAACGTCTATAAGATAAACCAATTAGATGAGTTACAAGATATGGGAAAATTTTGCTGGTACACCTGAAAAATAAATCTTTTTAATTTTAGATGATGTTGCAAGTTTATCAAAACATAATAATATTGTCAGAGAAGTATTTACAAAGGAAGACATCAAAATATTCAAATAGTTGTATTAGCTCATAAAGGCTTGTGATTGTAGATATAAGATTAGAGAAAACATTCAAACATATTTACAACTACACAAAATAAGTGCAGGCCATTCTTTAATGCTATCAATAAAAATTATAAAATGAATATGCTTTATCATATTATACACAACATAAATATGGAATTATACGTGTTGACACCATAAGTGAACATATGCAAGTTATGATAAAGCCTTGAATATATTAGTAG
>CAJQUW010012081.1:0-20032 GCA_907163375.1 Prostheceraeus crozeri | reverse complement strand
GGGGGGGGGCGCGACTCGGTCGAGTGTTCGCCGTTTTTTACTTCTATCGTGAAGGGACATAGATAACTGTACTCATCAATGTCAATCGTCTACTTTGATTGCAACATGGAAATAGTACAAATTGGATCATCAAGAAAATGAAATATAGGGTGATTACAAATTGTTTTGATTCTTCATAGCTATTTACGATCAAAAGCATGTACTCTTTAATCAGATAACGCGTATTAATTAACAGTCATCAAAATTTTAAGGACTGAGTCAAAAATAGCTGATTTCCTATGTTAAATTTTGTTCGATACAACTGAGTCATGAAAGAGCTTCCATTTTTGATTGTAAAAATTTTCGTTGGTGCCCGCGGATTGTCTCAGTTGAGTCAAAGTTTCCCTGAGTCGTTTTTTCTTCTTTACGAACAAGCACAGATGGAATCAGGATTTATGAAAAATCTCGCCATACGCCTCTAGAAAGTCTTCATCAGTTCGAAGTTTTCTTTGTGAATATAACATTACATTTCTGGCATTCTGATTTGAAAGTGTAACCTTTGATAGACGTGACTTTTGATTGATTCTTCGTCCAAGACGTATGCATTGTGTTACTTGTTTTTGCATCAGAGTCAGTGATTAACTTGTAGATTTCTTGCACCTTATTATAATCATCATCGATTACTTCGCCATCATATCTAACATTTTGTTCGGGTACTTCAGATAAAATTAGATTGCGATCACGTTGTTGTGCCTCGTGTTTCTTTAACAGGCGCTGCTGTTCAACAATGATATTTTTCATCTTATCCATTTCGACACTGGCCCTGAGTTGTGTAGGAAAACCAACAATTCCAGAGACAAGACTTCTTTATTATGGCATGCATTTCATTTTATACATCGAGTGAGATATCTTTAATTGTCGTTCACACCAGATCACGTACTGAAAGGATGGTAATGTCATGTGAGATAGAAGTCACGAACACAATGAATAGATCAATACCGATGAATGGCAAAGAACTTAGCATTACATAGCAATAGCAACACTCCACAACAAACTATGCCCTACAAACTACCTACTAACTACAGAACAAACAGTAACAACTACAACATCATAAATACCACAGCAAGAATCTAACAACAAGTTGTTCCGTCTCAATCAAGAATCAATCAATTCTTGATTCAATGGCTGTTACTTTTTCGAGGATGCTGTCCAATGTAGAACTCAACTTCAATTCAATTGAGAAACAGCTTCCTGAAGTTTGCGACTGACGATCTCTTCTATCTTAGCCATTAAAACTTGCTGATTTAGCTCATCCTTGTTATGAACAGCCTTAGATCGAAGTTCGCGTGCTGTTGGAGTTCCCGATTTAGACATTTCATATACCGCAAAATTTACCCACAGCGAGAATAGACATTTGACTTACAGAAAACACACGAATGCACTGCGTCAAGATCTTGAAATCTGCTGATATGATAATTCAATGGAAAACGGACAATGGAATCACTTCAGTATAAGTGACGCTAATTATAGAGAGCAGCGTAAACTACCTTGAATGACGTCAGAAAAAATCAATAATTCGTAACTGCGCGAGCAGGGGGAGGTTTTAATTAACTATTTGACGTAATCAGCTGACAAAACCAGCCTTACAAACGTTATGGTATGAAGAAGATCACGATAGAGGGACACTTCGGAAATCCAAACGAGAATTATCAGACTTTCCAATGAGAAACTGTGCACTTGGTGATATCAATTCACTGGCACTAATCCGAAACACACAAAAAGCTCGATATTTCCCAAATAATGACCGTAGGGATAATCAATCCAACACGATAAATGACAATAAGTAATAACACACCAGAGAGTATAAAAATTACTGAAAAACGCCAACGAACAGGCGTGTTACATCAAAGACTAGTAACAATTGCAAGAGCTAGCGTGACACACAATCTCACGGCTTGGTGACAACACAGATGAAGATATATATACATTTGTGTCTTTGCACATGTCTTGAAATATGCAATTTATTCATAATAAATCATTCATTTAGGTGCTATGTTGTGAATATAATGACTGGCACAAGAGCTTCTTTACTTTTCGAAAAAAAGCAGAAGAAGTAAACTGAATTGTTTCAACTTAACTGCCAAAAAAAGAAGAATTGCTTGTAGGCTTGTTGTTGATGCGCATATAATTGGCGAGATCGTCTTAGCCTAAACCTTCGCCGCCGTATGCTTACTACGCATTGCCAAATCTATAACAAACAAGAGGTAAGCAAACTATATGATATGTGTACTACAAAAATTATAAAATTCATATTTAAGTGAAATAAATTATTTTGCATAAATCAAAATACAACGATTCGCGACTGTTACAGCACACGTAGACCTACAATGGTGTCAGTATTGTGTCAAATCTTCTTGAATATTTGCTTGTGTATACAGGCCTATCGCATGTAATCTCACAGAATGTCGTATTTAGCGTAGGCCTATGTTGTTGATGCCGATGTGCATTCTTGTAGAGAACAGCAATTTATTAAATATTTTTAAGTGTTTCTTAACAGTCGTATATTGCATAGTTGATAGCCTTATACGGGAGGGTGTTCATAGTGAGGATGAGAAAGAAAAATACGGTGCTCCATTTAGTAACGGCTTTAATAAAATCGAATAGCTAAAAGTATTTACACTGCTGTTACCAAAGAGAGTGCGTATTTTTCTTTCTCATCCTCACCATATATTATATATACCATAAGTATTGGCAAACATGCTAATCAGAATTTAATGAGTTTCATGTCTCAGCACTCAAAAATAGTATGTATCGACTACTCCTGCCTGGTATAGATGCATTTGTTTGAAATCATAAGTTTTCTGATTGACAGGTTTCTGATTGAGAAAATTGATTAAAGAATTATATAGTTCCCATTTTACAAAATCTACTTGTAATGTACCAATGTTTAATTGAAAAAAACCCAGTTTCATTTATGTTTCATTTAATTCACATCATCATTTCATATTCATCAAAATTTCTAGCCTGTGATGAAATTTCTGCAAAAAGAAGAGACGCATGTGCTATAAAAGGGCAGCAGTTCATAATAAACATGACTGACACTTTCTACACGAGCGCATGCAGCACTTTTGAGCTATTGTTAATGGTCAATTTCAAGAAATTGCTGCTAAAATCGAAACTTTTAGTCTCAATTGATTAAATGCTGAATTTCAAAAGCTGCAATCAATTGAATGTTAAACACGACAAATATGATTGAAATAAATTCACCATTGTTTGATCGAAATAAAAAATCAAATCTCTCCCTTTTTATGTCACGAGGTTTCATTGAAAATAAAATGACCCTAATAAAATGGGGCATTATAGATCAAACGATGGTGAATTTAAAAGAACCCCCTAAGTTCAGTTACCTAATGAAGTATAATTGAAATAGTTAAAATACATTTCAGGATGAAAAGAACTCATTCCATGAGTAGCTGATAAGCAACCTTGTAGCCGCACCTGATGTTTGTTGGAGGTGACTTCAATGGGCATGTTGGTAGGTTTTCCGATGGCTTTTATGGTGTTCATGGTAATCATGGTTTTGGATTCAGGAATGCTGAAGGAACCGGCTTATTGGACCTGTGTGTTGCTCTCAACCTTGCGGTGGTCAGCACCTTCTTTGAGAAAGTGGTCTCTCGGCTAATTACCTTTAGGTCTGGGTCCGCATCGACTCAAGTCGACAACGTGTTGGTTAGACGGGCAGACCTAAAGCTAGTTCGTGATGCAAAAGTCATTGGAAGTGAAGAGTTTATATCACAACATAAGCTGCTTGTTTGTGACATGAACATCAAAGTAAGACCACCGAAGAAGAAAATTTTGGCTCCTAGACTCGGCATTTGGAAGCTGAAGTCACCCACCACTCGGGCTGCTTTTGAAATGGATGCATCAGAGCGATTCCAATCTGCGAACCAATCAGATGATGCTGAAGGGTTGTGGTCAGTTTTGAAGTCAGAGTTGCTTGGAGCATGTGAGCATTCATGTGGGTTTACAAAAGGTGGACCAATCAGACAAAGAGAGGCTTGGTGGTGGAATGAAGCAGTTGAATCTGCGGTAAAGAGGAAACGCTAACTCCGGAAGGAGTGGCAAAATGGTGGAAATAGGAGAAACGTACTCCGAAACTAACGGGGTCGCTCTAATTCGGCTATCTTCTTCGCCAAAAAGAACACCCAACGAGAGATGTTCAGCGAAATATCAACGGTTCAGAAGAAGAATCAAGTTGTTTCAAGCTTGTCCGCAAGACAAAGGAAGGTGAATCAAGATGCTATTGGCGAAAAGTGTATCAAAAGAGAGCGGCATCGGTTAGCACAGGAAGCACAGGTAAACATGCATATTCGGATGCTGACAAGCTAGCTGCATGGAAGAGCTATTTTGATGAGCTTTGCTGAATGTTGACGTTCCATGGGGATAACAATCTACTTACACGTGTTCCTTTGACTATGGGTCACTCCTCTTGATTGATGCTCGCTAGGATCCAAAGAGTGGTTGATGGCATGAGGGATGGAGAGAAAGCAGCTGCCATCGGTGTGTGTGTTGGTAGTGGAAATGCTCCGTGCTGGAGGAGCTTGCTGTTGATTTGGTCGCCAAGCTTAAAAAAATGCCTGTATCCGAGAGGGATAAATGCCGGAGGGCTTGGGAATCGTGTCGGCTATATTCCATTAAACTGCTACTAAAGGTAAATGTGATGCTCTGGAAAGATGAAAAATTACAGATGCCTTAAGTTGGCAGGTTCAAGTCATGATAGTTATGGAAAGAGTGCTTCAGCCATTCATCAAACAGCAGATGCCAACTGACTCAATACAGTTCGGCTTCATGCTGGGACGAGAGGCAACCGTTGCAATTTTCATTCTGCGAAGCTACAAGAAAAGTTTATTGAGAGAGGAAAGGAGCTGTATTTCATTTTTGTTGACCTTGAGGAAAGCGTTTGATCGAGTGCCGAGAGTAGGTGGTTGTGGTGGGCAATGAGGGTAGTTCCGAGATCATTCGGACTAGTTCAGGCCATGTACCAACACACAAAATCTAGGGTTAAGAATTATGGGTATTTTTTGAAATTAAAATCAATTAATTGTTGGCCTATTAGCCCTTCTTCCGCAAATAAAACAAATAGGTAGTTCTCCCAAATTTTCGCCGTAGGACTTTATTCAAGGAATTATTTACTGTAAAAGATATATCCTGCATTCACAATTATATACAGGAGTTCCAAAATTATCCTATCAAGAAATCCTACAATGCAAAACATAGAAATGATTCAGAGAGCTCTAATAAAAAAATTCTACAAGAATGTCCAATAAAAGTAAATAGATTATAGAAAAGTCTAGCAGGAGGGAGATTAATGTCAAGGAAAATGGGTACATTCCATCCTTTGCATCGTTTATCAATTTTTGTGGGTCACAATCCCGTATGTAGAGAGCTTCAGTAGCCTTTCTCAACTTCTTTGCTTTTACGATCTGCAGGATCTTCCAGGAGGAAGCTGGTGTTTCATCATTGGTCTGGTGCAGGTCCATGTGCATTTTTAGGTGTGATGATTTTTGTTTCGTATGTTCGTAAATTTCTTTGATGTTACTGTTCTCGACGTTTCAACAATGTATCTTTGATTCACATATAACCATTTTGATTTCATAAATTACATTTTTTTAAGACATTTTCGGGATCTTGGGCGGTTCTACATCCAATGCATTTGTCATTACAGGGTTTGTCTCCTTCGGATTTCTCAACAAATATTTCAGAGCAGGTTCAGTTATAAACACGAATCGATAGTAGTCGGAAAGCCCATGCTCATCTCTTATCCTAATCAGTTTTCTCTTCTCAAATTCATTGATAAATGGGACTTTCATATATACTACATCTGATTTTTCGTTCTTGTTGTTTCGTTTTATATTCGCTTTATGTTGAGCTCAAGGAAAATGTTTTTAATGAATTCAGCAGGATAAACGTTGAGGAGAAACCTAGTTCTCAAACAAATTTAGCGAGATATCCAAATTAATGTCATTTGAAGAAGCTCTCTCTCTGCTCTTATTCTTTCTGTTTTCATCACACATAAATCATCACACGTAAAAATGCACATGGACCTGCACCAGACCAATGATGAAACACCAGCTTCCTCCTGGAAGATCCTGCAGATCGTAAAAGCAAAGAAGTTGAGAAAGGCTACTGAAGCTCTCTACATACGGGATTGTGACCCACAAAAATTGATAAACGGATGCAAAGGATGGAATGTACCCATTTTCTTGACTTAATCTCCCTCTGCTAGACTTTTCTATATCTATTTACTTTTATTGGACATTTTGTAGAATTTTTTTATTAGAGCTTTCTGAATCATTTCTATGTTGCAATGTAGGATTTCTTGATAGGATAATTTTGAACTCTGTATATAATTGTAAATGCAGGATATATCTTTTTAGCAGTAAATAATTCCCTTGATAAAGTCTACGGGGGAAAATTTGGGAGAACTACCTATTTGTTTTATTTGCGGGAAGAAAGGCTAATAGAGTAGTAAGAAAACGGCGAACACTCGACCGGCGCCCCCCCCTCTGGAAACGGCAGAGTGTCGTGGTCGGCCGCCGTGGTGCTTCGAGTCTGACTCCTCCCCCTCTGGAACGACAGAGTGTCGTGGTGGTCTTGGGCGACCGCCAGGATTTGTCTTGAGGCTATAGTGTGTGATGTTTTTCGTGCAATCTGCTAAATGTTGGTTTGTAAAATGGGCTGTTTCGAGTGGAAGGAGTGCTCGGATGTGAAAACGGAGGCCAGATTCGGATTCAGCGTGAAATTCTGCATCGGTATGGTGAATTTGAACGCCATCGGAGAGAAAAAATTTTCGCTGACGTCTCCCCCCCTCGGCACCAACCTTCCAACTTTGCTTCTAGTGGACGGATTTTGTCGTGCCATAGCTCGTTTGAAAGGTATGAGTGAGACAAATTCAGTGAAAGAATCGGCTTGTTCCTATCTGTCTTCGTTTAGATGTGAGACGCCATTTAAGATTTTAAGAGATTGGCGAAAAACGACAGAGTTAGAATTTGGGACGTTTTGGGCTGTAGCGCCAAAACGAAGGCTCGGATGGGAAAACGGATTTCAGATTTGGAATCAGCGTGAAATTCTCTATCGGCATGGTGAGTTTCAAGTCAATCGGAGAGAAAAAATTTTCGCTGACGTCCCCCCTCGGGAGAGCTAGCTTCGATTTTGGCTTCCAGTGGACGGATTTTGTCGTGCCATAGCTCGTTTGAAAGCTAAGAGTGAGACAAATTCAGTGAAAGAATCGGCTTGTTCCTATCTGTCTTCGTTTAGATGTGAGACACCATTTAAGATTTTGGAACATTGGCGAAAAACGACAGAGTTAGAATTTGGGACGTTTTGGGCTGTAGCTTCAAAACGAAGCATCGGATTGGAAAACGGATTTCAGATTTGGAATCAGCTTGATGTTATTGTCCAATGAGGATCATCATCCAATGAGAATCAAGCATTTCTATATAAATAGCGAGCCTTCCACAGTGAGAATCATTCCATCGTTGAATCACACGAGTGACGGACGCACATTTTCTCTCTCTAGTTCCCTGTTCTATTATCCAACTAAAATGGTAAGTCGCTACTTCCCTCCCTCTCCTCCCTTGAACGTAAACTTAATACAATCTTTTTTCATTTTCAGGCATCTACTCCATCTGCTGCACTAGTAGGACAAAATGGCGGTCAAACGTTACAAGGTTCGCTACGGTCAGATCATCTACAACTGAGGCCAGTGGAAGAAACAACCAAGTACATAATCCTACACCGCTACAGCGTAAATTTAAACAAGTCTTGCGTTATGATGATCATAGCGTAGTACTCCAAACGGGAATGCTCCCTTCCACGGATGTCAAGATAATGCGCAATCAGTATGGGGACTACATACTGATCCCCGTGAGTCCGTACATTCGCCACCAACTTGATATTATTGAGGAGTACGTGACATTAAATATGGACATTCCTACTCCTCTTGCTCAAGAGTGGAAGGCGAGAGATGACAAGGATACTCCCTATAGAAAGATTTGGGATGGTAATCACATTTGCCTACCGGTATCACATTGGTGTACTTACTATAAGAAGGAGGGAGATCATTCAATATCCATCAGATGTGATGAGCTCGGAGAAGGTACTTGGGATATCCTTTTCAAAGTGAATGGGCTTATATTATGGTCGACACCAAGGATAATAAAATAGTCTCTCTCTCCATGCATATGGAATCCATCCTATATATTCCAAAACCCAACCCAACGTGGACGACATAATTGATCAAATCCTTAACAGCAGTGGTACGAAGCGCAAGTCGGAGAAGAATGCTGCATCAAAACGCAAATCAAAGAAGGAGAATTACTAGTCCTTTCCTAACTCTACCCTATGACAATTCGCTTATGTGCTTTGAGTGTCGTAGACGTGGTCTTATTAGATACATTTTACTTCTTCGTTGCCATCATATCATTTGTGTATTTTGTCGTGAAAAGCATCGATGTAATTCTTCATTTTGTAATATGTTATAGAACGTTTCCTTAGATGTGTAAATTTCCGTTTTAGGCTTCTATCATCATTTTTATGGATTGTGAGGGTGAACCTGTACAGGAGCTCAGTGCTATTGCTATGAACAATTGGACATATCAGATTGTTAGTGTCTATCATCAACATGCCAACTGCGATCCCAATGTTGATCAATGGGCGAGAAAACACATTCATGGACTTAATCTGAAATATTTGCAAGACTATGGCTTTTCTTGTGAGAGTGCTCTTCTTATTGACTTTAAACGATGGTTAGCTGCTTTCAATGTTATACGCATCTTTTGTAATAATCCTGGTAAGGAGAGGAAAGTATTTCCCAATCTAATCATTGATGATATTTTGCTCCCGCCTTGGGATAGTAGAGTGAATCAACATTATCATGAAGTCACGAAACGTTTTAAGGATTTGTGTGTTCCTATTTTGTCTGTTCGTTGTAGTAGCTACGTTCATAACCAATGCTTCTTTCCTCCTTACCTCAACACTGCCAAAGTCCTGTATGGTTATCATTGCTCGCTGTATGATAGTTACCAGCTGTATCTATTTTATCTCTTTCAAACCATTGATTTATAATGCATGCTTGTTACTATTATTCAATAAATGTTACTATGAGAAGAGTTGTTGTTTTCATGCAATGGATGGGTTAGATAAAGGGCGATCATGTCTTTCTCAAACGACTGCGGAACATTACATTTTCATAGGCAAAGTTTAAAAGGAGCTGTTCAAGATTATGTGATAAATTTTCATAAAGATGAGACCGACATCGAAGCAGTGGTCGATGATGCTAGCACTCTATTTCTAGAGTTAATGAATACATTCTCTGATAGCATTATCATGGCGCGATTAGTTGCGAAAATTAAGTTTAGTCATTTTGGAAAGGAAGAGGTGGAAAGTCGCTCTTTCCATTTTGCTTCTTATTCAATGGAAGTGGTAGATCACCCCCAAGAATTTTTTAAAAGACATATGATAAAAATTGCTGAACGTCTTAACGCATTTAACCATCATGGTAGCAGTCTAGTGATTGAAGCGATTTCAGATATTCACATTCAACTTTCCATAAAGAAAAATTGAAAATGCAGTGGTACTTGATTGTAGCACAACTGGTTTTCGAGCTATGTCTGCTCACTCTCGAAGTATATTCCTTCTGTACATGCGTCTATTATTTAGAAAAGGCTAGCAAATTCATATCTTCAAAAAGACTTGCTATAGACATCAGTAACGGTGAAACTATGTGTTGCGATGTATGTAAGCGAAAGGATGGAAATGAAAAGCGCATCTTCAAGAGATGTAAGCATGCTTTTTGTCAACGCTGTTTCATACGTAATTGCATTCAACTTTGCAAATGTAACCACTGTGATATTGCTCATTTCGAGTGTCACTTATGTCGCAATAGTTAGTACCTATGCAAATGTGGTAAAGATAGGTTTTAGCAAAGACTAACACGGAAAATGGCGAAACGTTAAAAGTCAAAAGTCTTCAAAGTTTTCTTCAGCCATTCAAGCTCTCCGACGAATGAAAGCAAATCAGCGATACAATGCTATACGACATGCTAACGATAAATTCATTTGTGAAATTATTTCTCATGTGAGGAAGTTGAGGACGAAGAAATTAGCGCCAAAACAACGAAAGTTACTTAAGCGATATGCTACGAAATTGCGTTTCATCTCCAATCCTAAAGTCACCCTTCAAAGAAAGAGGAAAACTCTAACACAAAAGGGCGGTTTCCTTTCAGCAATACTTCCAATGATAGCTCCTGCCGTGGGCAACCTATTGGGTAATATCTTTGGCTCTAAGCGTTAATTATGCAAATGTTGAATCTCAAAGTATTAAAATGGATTTCAGACTTCAATGTGATAAAGTTCTGACTGTATCAGGTCCATCTCATGCAGGTAAAACTGTTTTCACGCTGAATTTATTGGATAAAAGAAGGGAGTTGTTTAAGGAACCTATCAATCGAGTGATTTGGTGTTATGGTATTTATCAACCGTCGCTGTTTCAGGAATTGCAAAGTCGCAACTTTATTCGACATGAAGGAATTATTGCAGTGGATAAACTTCAGTCTAATGATGTTGTTGTATTGGATGATTTATTAAAAGAAAGTAAGAATTCAAAAGATGTTACAGATATGTTCACTCGCGCAGCACACCATAAAAGGTGTTTTATCATCTATATCACACAAAATTTGTTTCCTGATGGAAAAGAAGCTCGTACACGAAACCTGAATACACACTATTATGCTATTTTCAAGAATCCGCGAGATAAAAGTCAATTTGAAATTTTAGCGCGACAAGTTGCACCCAGAGGATCAAAAGCCTTAATTGAAATTTTTCAAGCAGCTACTGAAAAACCATACGGTTACTTATTCATTGACTTTACGCAAGAGTGTCCGGAAGAATTTAGATTTCGAAGTGATATTTTGAAAACTCCCATGATTATCTACAAACTATGAGTTCTTATTCTCGCATGATTGTTATTCCTCAGGATGAATATGTACAATTGACTGCCATGCAGCAAGTAAAGCAACCTCTTGCAAATCAAATGTATAGGAAAGAAATAGATTATCAGCAAAATGTTCACATCAAAGATCCACATCGTGCTGTATTATTACAATCGGAAACTGTTGAGCAATTGAAAAACTTGAAGAATAAGATGCGTGACTCTGTATCGACTGCTACACCTTTAGCATCTCGCGCACATGCCATATCTCTTTTCAACAGTATTGAACCCCATCAAATGTAAATGATAGAGGAGAAATCATTACAGATGAAAATAAAGTGATTGATGCTTCACGTTATGAAGACTTGATTCAGTATGCGACACGTAGAAAGCGCCGTCAGGGCTATGTTCCACCTGGTTGGTCATACTTTCTTAAACTATTGAAAAAGCATAATGTGCCAAAATTTGCTTTGAATAATGAGACATTGAAAGAACTTGATTCAACAGTGGCTACTACTCCAATGCTTCAGGCGATGAAAATGCCAACAAAATTGGTTTAAGACGTCACTGCTACATCCCCTTCCACACTCACTAAGCAAACAAGAGGAAGAACTCGACGTAGATCTACATCGCCACTAAAACTAGTAAAAGGAAAACGTAAAACAGCTCCTCCCAGAAATACATGTTCTCAGACTATTAATATGAAGCAGATGTGTTGCTTGCCATGTAATGAGCCGCCAGAGGTGAATGTCGTTGTCACTTGCACTTGCTGCGCCAGCTCTCATAATGAAACCCCTAAGCAATGTGAACACGATCGCAAAACCGCTAAAGCTAAATGCTGCAGTTGTTGTAAATGTAGAAAGGCAAGAAAACAAAAAGATGAGAAGGAGGAAAAAGAGTCAGTCGTCATCGACTGAACGTTTGAAGTCAATCTATTATGATGTAAAACATCCGGCAGGATTTGCATCTATCAAGAAATTATCAAAAGCGAGTGGTCTTCCACAATCACAAGTGAAACGATGGTTAAAGGGTCAGGCTACCTATACACTCCACAAACAAGCGAAAAAGAAGTACCGCACCCGCCATTATATTGTTCATGACATCGATGAACAGTGGCAAGCAGATTTGTGCGATGTTGCCTCCATTTCAAAACATAACTCGGGCAATAATTTTATTTTAACCGTCATTGATATTTTCTCGCGTTATGCGTGGGCTCAACCTTTAAAAACTAAAGAAGGGAAAGGAGTAGCAAAAGCATTCCAAACAATTTTTCGAGAAGGTCGCATTCCAAAAAGAATTCAGAGTGATCAAGGAAAAGAGTTTGAAAATCAGCATGTGAGAAGATTATTTGAGAGGCATGACATTGAGTTGTTTAGTGTAAAGAGTGCTTATAAAGCTGCACTCGTTGAACGTTTTAATCGCACATTAAAAAATCGCTTGTGGCGACATTTTACTGCCAACTTGACACAAAATTGGACAAAGGTTCTACAAGATACACTCCATGCCTACAATCACTCTATCCATCGTTCTATTGGACTCAGACCAGTAGATGTAAATGCTGACAATGTAGATAAAGTGCGCGAATCATTCCAACGTAAACGCACTCATGTGAAAAGTGATGTGAAAATTGGCGATAAAGTTCGTATCTCAAAAGTGAAAAGTGTTTTTGCTAAAGGGTACCTTCCGAATTGGACAGAGGAGGTATTTACAGTATCAAGGATTAATCAAAAAGACTCTCCGACCACCTACAAGTTGAAAGATTACGATAATGAAGAAATTGAGGGTAGCTTTTACCGCGATGAGATTGAGGTAGTCACTGAAAGTGAAACATATTTGGTAGAGAAAATCATTCGATGTAAAAAAACGGCAAGGTGAAGAATGGTGTCTTGTTAAATGGACTGGTTATCCTTCAAGTATGAACTCTTGGATGCGTCGTGCCGACATCTTTCATCTAAGTGATCGACAGTGATTCATGCAAAGTTGTAACTAACAATGTTTAGGGTTTGAGCTATGAATCCAACTGCCTCATTTTATTCACGACCCTCCTATGTAAGTGGTGGAGGACAAATTTACATCGGCGCTCGCCGCCAACGTGGAGGTAGCATACTTGGTGCACTGAAATCTGTTGTAGCACCTCTCATATCCAATGTCGGTAGATCTTTAAAACGAAATGTTTTAAGTAATGCCGTTGGCTTTGCTGGTGATGTTGCTAGTGATCTTTCCAGAGGTAGAAGTTTTAAGAGCAGTTTGTTGAATCGTGGGAAGGAACGCGGTTTAAAAACATTGAAGCAGACCTTTGCTGGTGTTACTCAAGGAAAGAAATCACCTAAACGAATGAATAAAGGAAGGAGGAAACATCGCGGAGCTGGTAAGGTGCGATCTTCAGTCAAAAGGCATTCACGCAAACGTCGCAGAGGCTCTAATCATTCATCAGGCGCTAAACGACGACGCTGCTATAACTTCTAATCATGGAGTGTAAAACTTCAGTTTTTGTTTGTTCGATCAACAAGCCATACAGACAGATATTCTTAGTTCAAGTATTGTAGATTATCATCCTCGAACAGCTGAGAATGCTGGCCCCATTGAATTTGTTATTCCTGGTGGTAGTGATGACTACATAGATTTGAGTTATGCGATGCTTGATTTGAGGTTTAGAATTCAGCAAGCAGATGGAACTGCTATTGACGATGCACATAAAGTTGGACTGAACAATTTACCATTGACTACATTACTTCGCGATGTTTCTCTAACGATTGGAGAGCAGCAGGTGGAAGGTGGTCAAAGCGATTATCCCTATAAATCATATTTCAATCATGTATCACAGTTTCATCCAGCAGCACAAAAAAAGTCATATGGAAGCCATGGGATGGTACAGAGATGAAGCAGGAAAATTTGATGTTGAAACAAACAGTGGCTTTGTAAAGCGATCTGCTATGATTAAAGATAGTAAAGTATGTCAGCTATATGGTCCGCTGAATTTAGACTTCTTTAGACAGTCAAAGTTTTTACTCTGTAATACCAGCATGCGACTCAAGCTGACATTGAATAAGCCTGAATTTGCGCTGAATGCATTTGCTAAAGTTGACAATTTTAGAATTCATGTGGAAGATATTGCACTTTACATTCGTCGAGTAGTACCGAATCCAAGTGTCATTAGAGGGCATGCTGAAGGCCTTAACCGCCAAAATGCCATTTACCCCGTTCAGCATACAAAGCTTCTCACCTTTACAATTCCGAAAGATCAAAAGAGTTTCATGAAAGATGGCCTCTTTCCATCGGAAGCACCGAAGCTCCTCATGGTGGCAATGGTTGAAAATGATGCATTTTATTGTAATATAAAGAAGAATCCTTTCAATTTTAAACACAATCAGTTAAGTGAAATTGCTTTACGTGTAAATGGTGTGAGTCATCCTGGTCCACCCTACAAACCAGATTTTGCTTCGGATCAATTTATGCGCAGTTATGTTGATTTTATGGATGTCTTTGGCTTTTACAATACGGATGACACCAACGGACTGACTATGAAAGAGTTTAAGAGTGGATATACTATTTATGCATTTGATTTGACTGCTGACAGCGATATTAGTGCACCCTATCGTCAAGCGAACGTGCCTCATAATATTCGTTTGGATTTGACGTTCAAAAGAACACTACCTGAGACGATCAATGTATTAATTTATGCAGTCTTCGATTCAAATATTGAAATTACAAAGTATCGTGACGTGATTCTTCAGTATAATCGTTAATGAGTTGGTTGACTGCTGACGATATTAAGACTAAAGTGCAGCGTAATGCAGACGAAGCGACGTTGAAAGCTTTCGATAATGTCTATTCACTCGATACCTTACCACCTGCAGTAAATCACTATCCCATCTTTATTGTGCTAAACACTCATTCGCAGAATTTAGGCGGTGAGCATTGGAAAGCGATCTTTATTGGAGAAGACCGACGTGGTGAACTATTTGACTCTCTTGCTCAACCTCCAAATATACCAACACAGCAGTGGTTGAGAAAACATACGCGTCAATATCAGCGAAATGAACGCATACTACAACATCCACTTTCATCAACGTGTGGTGCTTTTGTACTGTACTTCATCTTAAAACGTTTACATGTATCTCGATTTGTATCTGTTATTCAAAACTTTTCATGTAATCCATCCTCTAATGAAAAAATGATTTGTAAGTTCTATCATGATTTGAAATAAAAACATCATGTTGGAAAAATTGTTTTTTATTTTACAATCCGCTGGGTACGTACATACTCGATGAGATAGTCTAGGATCACATTTGCTTGTACATGAGATTTTAGTCCAGTAATGATCACTTTACTATTATGAAAGATTGCCACATGCACAGGTAACCAACAACTAATGAGAGCTGCAGGAAAAAGTTCGGGTTCATAACACAAAATTGTAACTGCTGGTACGAATCTTCAAAAATGATACACTTTCACTCAATTGAGTAGAGATCACCATATTGTCCACAGTCAGATTCGACATCACACACCTCTCCCTCTTCCATATCCGACGTAGTAGTCTTTGTAGCTCTAAGCGCATTGACTGCGCCGATGAATGAGAAAGGGCGCCGAGAATCTGTACAGTCCCATTTGGGAAGAGTTGAAGATTCCGTGAATTGTTCATCTTCACCACTAACATTTGAGGTCGGCCCGGGTAATACTTGCTGTTTGGAAGGTGTTGGTGTAATGTTGTGAGATCGATTTTGGTGTAGAGTCTGAAGCGACGGAGAATGTTGACGATGGTGTAGCGATGGC
This sequence comes from Prostheceraeus crozeri, assembly GCA_907163375.1. NCBI lineage: Eukaryota > Metazoa > Platyhelminthes > Polycladida > Euryleptidae > Prostheceraeus > Prostheceraeus crozeri. Next base: position 4,291 of record CAJQUW010012081.1, on the reverse strand, counting down.
GCTTCATGATGAAAGAATGAGTAAATTGAGCGATGTACCTTCCTTTTATACTTTTCCCAATACCTTGATGAAATGTGAAGTTAGTATGAAGTTGGGAATGATAGAGTTGAATTCGCCGATTGTTGACGCGCAGCCAGATGCGATTTCCAATACGTGAATGTCTTTTCATATAGAAGTATTTCAAATCCTTCATGATATGATGTAGAGATTGAAAATGACGATAAGATAAAGCAAACTCTCTTCTCACATTTCAGTTGAATCTTTGAAATAGACGTTTCCATCATGATCCGTTTCAATACGTTGTAGGGAATCTAATTTCCAACTCATGGTGCGTGGTAGTCATGTCTGATTAAGATTTGCATAGTAGGGCGATGAACTCACGACGAATAAATGTCATGATGGAGCGATGTATGTATCTTCTATACTTCTCCCAATTGTATTTGCGAAATGAGAAACAGTTTGCGGAAAGAGAATGGTAGATTTGAATTTCATTTCTGTAATGTTGAAGCCAAACTTGATCACCCAAGGAGATGAATCTTAATGTTTCAAAATATTCCAAATCCCTCATGATATCATTGAGGTTGACAAATTGTCGCCATGTTAATGTAATACCTCTTGATGTATGACCATGAGAATTTTTGAAGTGTACGTTTCCATCACGATTCAACTCTGATATATTGTAGAGAGTCCAAAATCCAAGTCTTCATGATGTTATGCAAACCGCAGATCAGCAATATAAAAATGTCGTTTTATCATATTTTGCTTAGCAATGCGGCGACAAAGAGATTTGCTAGTAATCGAGCCGCACTCTTTTCTACTCCCATTGATCATGCACAACAGCTAAATGGAAATTGGGAAGTGGGTGTCACTCAACTTGTTTATAGCAACTGTGTCTATACTTTTGATCATGAGGTGATGACTATTAATATGAGACGTACAGCTGCTTACCAATGTGAAAATGGGTGTCGGTATACATTCCACAGTGGTCAAAGAAAGATCTCTGATCATGTAAAAAGTTAATATATGATTTCCTGAATAAAGAGGGTTCGACCACATCATCCAATTTACTCCGCACAAATGATGAATCATAAATTATTGTACATTCATGTAGTTGAAAGATTGGATTGTTGGTTTAAGTCCAAGTTTAAGAAATGATTTTTCGTGTTACCTCACTAGCCCTTAACAAGCTATGATAATTATAAACGTTAATTACCTACCCACGTGGCTTGTAAAGATTTGATTTACAAGAGAAAGATTGATATGTAGATCTTATTCCAAAAAAGAGAAGGAACGTTGGTGACAGAAAGATTGTGATTAAGCCAAGAAAGACAAACATAGGACTCCTGAAACATTATTTGAAGAAATTTAATTACTCTCCGCTTTCGAGTTGATGGTAAACAAGTGGCAAACATTGACTTAAGTGCGTACGAAATCAACGGGTCAACATCGTCATTAGTAAATTAGATGATGATGAATAGATCTAGTATTAGTTTCGTTCAGAAGTATTTTCATGCAGTATCTTCTTACGACCTCGTTCTGCTGGCAGCTTGTTCATGTTTGGAAAATTTGATATGCGCTATTTTAAAATCGTGATGGATCAAAATCAAGTTGATACAGAATGGTCGGTTATCTTTATACAGAAAGTGTAGTACGAGCCATTGAGTGGAGAATCTCACATAGAAACAAGAGTGTTGACTACCTCGCATGATCACTTCAGTTAAGATGGCAATACATGTTTATTTGACATGAAGTGATTCAAGACTGAACATATTCTCGTTTTCTGAAAACAGAAAGGTGTTGCCATCGTCTTCGTGTTAGCGGGAAAACATATTGAGCTGGATCATGGCGCCAATACCTAAAGGACCATTTTGGGCTTTGCATCAAAATACGTTTAAAAGTGCGTACGACTGTGGTGACAAACAAAGCAAGGCGCGCATCTATCATTATCGCGTCGTATTACACTATTTTTCAGTTATATTTCAATATTGAGTACAAGATGAGCGTTGTGGGAGAAGCTGAAGCTGCTCCACTTTCGGCACATGATGTACCATAACCAACCAAGAGAAGCTGCGAGTATTTTATCTGAGCATGACTTTTACAAAGAAAGTGCATTATACAGCACTTGAAATACAAACTATATACCACAGTAATGATATTGCCATAATCCATGACGAGCTGGTGCGTTGATTCCATTTGTCATAAAGAACCTGTGACAAGTATCTCACACCTCCATTTCCCGCCCGGCGCTTCCCCAGGCCCCCCGACTCGTCCCCTAGCCACCCATTCCTAGCCCGTCTGTCGTTTCCGCTCTTGTCTCCCGCCCCCTTCGCCACGCCCCCGCGATTCTTCCTCCCCGAGCACCCGGGCCACGCGTCCTTCCCCAGCGCCCCCGCGCACCCGCGAATGAAGACTTAATGGCAAACGCACTGTCATTATTTTTCCTCTTTTCTCGGCAATGTGAATAAAATGGAAAGTGAAAATAACGTCTATCGTTTCAAATCGATACTCTGCCCAGTTAATGCTTTCTATGCAATAGAATTTCCAAAAATAAACTCCATCAGACTATCGAGTTGAGTAGATTATAAATCGCCTAGCTACATTTATGGAGTAAGTGTGTAGAAGGAGGTTGGCGAATTCCTAGTATTTTGCTAGTGATACCAAATAAACAAACGATGTGTAATGTATGCTGGAAGAAATGATTATACTTACGTAAGTGCATCCTCGCGCACCACCATTATGGAAAATAACGATGAATAATGCATTCCAGTGTCCCATACAATTTAGCACATCGTCGGATGGAAAGTGGAACTAAAGAATGGATTCAGATAAAATCAGATTATTATGCCCCATTTTGGAATGAAGAAAATATTAGACGGCATTCAACAGTGGTAATGACTCTTCGCATCATGAAGAATAAAAATCCAGGAAGCATATGAGTTTACTATCTAATCATTGGATTAGGGGAGACGAGTTCCGTTCGCTTTTCACATTCTATTTATGACTACAAGGTCTACACTGAGGTTAGGAAATCATGAATGTCTAATCACACATCCTCGTTTTGGCCAATGGGACTACATCTATGCACGTCAATTGCTACATCAACTCACGCAAATGTTAAGAAAAAAGTTTTATTTCAAATCGAATCAACAAATTTCATTATAAATTGTAAAAATATTTGATGAAGATGTTGTAAATCGCGAAGACGCATCATTTGTATGCAAAAAGCGGTTGTGTTCACCTTTAATGCACCGTTCTATTGAGTAGTAAAAACGATGAAAGAGACTGTGGGTAAGAAGTATGGGGAGAGCAAAAATTAGTGGCGACGAAAAATAGAGTTGGGACTCATGGATATCAGAAAATATAATGCAAACTTACGAGTTATATTATTATTTCTCCCTCGCAACTTTGGGGCCGAGAGCATCATTCAGTGGAAAGACATTAGTACAACCTAATTATTGGAAGCGGTGTCTGAAACTCTGCTTCTCAATGAACTTACACAACTAAAGCTATGAAAGCTGATTCCAGTCCTGTTAATGAAGAACGGTGGGTGAACAAATCTATTGGTGATCGGCATTCAAGAAAAAAAAATTTACCATCTTATGAAGAATCTAAAGTTTGCTATCAATATAATGCCAAATGCCCCCCGGCTTCTACTCTATTCATACAGTTGAAAGAAAAAAGACTATCATATTATCAAAGTATATAAAGATTCCTTATATAACAAAACAGAATTGAAGCATGTGATAGAAAAGTAAATATGAAGTAAAGACATCTCATACAAAACAACCACATTTTTTCGTTTTTCAATTGAAAATCAACGCGCGTTGGTTCTGAAACCTGGGTTGATGACATTCATGGATCCAAACTTTAGTAAAAAATTGAAAAAAACTCTTATTAGGACTCTCTCTTCATGGTTTTTCAAATATGATGTGCAAATATAAACAAACTGTGTTTACTACTAATGCTTTTGTCTGCGCATACGATTTTTATAGAAGAACAAGCACAAACAATGGACAACTTTGATATAACATGAAAAATAGCAAACACCTTTTTACATTCAAAGTCGACTTGATTCTACCTATTTCTGTTGGTGAGAAAAAAGAATACATTTTACGTGATTTCATTCATGATAAAGACGCTTCATATGGAATAGTCGAGAAGATGTTTGAATCTATTTTCTATCATCCCGTCGTCAAACAAACTATACCCTCTATTGCTATCAAAATTACCAATGGTTTACAAGAGTGCATCCATGTGAAAGATACTAAATCCCTCGTAACTTTAGTGTTTC
>CAJQUW010012080.1:0-10186 GCA_907163375.1 Prostheceraeus crozeri | reverse complement strand
CCTCCAAGGACGAAACGGTGTAAGCGACATTTTGGCGAAATTGAGATATTTACATATTCTGAATGAGCGTTTCAAGCTCTATCACATAATGTGAATTTCAGATTTGTACATGTATTAGTTAAAAAGTTAGGTTGGTGTAAGCGACAAATGTACATTTGACAGCTACAAGGACGAATTGGGGTAAGCGCCATCTGACTTTAGTCTTTTTCCAGGACGAAGTGGTGTAAGCGACAATTCATGGCGCTTACCCCACTTCGTCCTGGAAAAAGACCACAGTCAAATGGCGCTTACACCATTTTGTCTTCGTGGAAAGCCTAAGTTGGTATGTCATTTACATACTGATGGAATAGTGGAAATATACTTAGGCTACAAAGAAAAACTCGTTATCATGTTTGTGTCTTCATTGGGACAATGAAATATCGATATACGTAAGTAGCCTACATGTTGCTTTTTTCATCGCAACTGATGAGTTGCAAAATACTGCTACATGTTTTTGAAAACTGATGATGCGACTTTTTGGAAAACGTCCTTTATGTAAGCCTACACTAAATCAGAATTCTTGATTTTGTTTAAATGCAATTTAATACAAACTGCACTTTCGCTTTCACGTGATTTTTATGATAGTTGTTTCCTTTACCCATGGTGAAATGGCAACGAAGCCTATTTTTACAACTCACATGGAAGTTGATGTTTGGTGGAGAGGCAAATGGTGGTCCGGAGGTCGAATAGATGCAGTGCACGAAAAGACTGCGTCAGTTGTATTTCACAAGGCAACTTACGGCACCAAATGGGCAACAAAGACGCGCTACAAATTTGAAAATTTGCGATTGCCTTTCAGGTGAGTCTCGAATATTTTCCTCATCGGCTACGAGAAATAAGCTTTGTTAGCGGGAAGGATTCTGCTCATCACTACACGCACACTTAATTCAGTAGCATAATGACCAAGTTAGCACAATATAAATGTGATCATTAGCACTTTATGATTAGCCTACCGGGTAGTTATCAGTGTCTTAATTATTTGACAGAGTAATAGTACATGTAAGTCATAGTACACAGCACTATACGAAGTATCATGATGATATTTATCAGCTTGATATCTTAGTATTAAACGGATGATGTGATAAGACAAAATTATCACCAACATTAAAAGATTGGCGATCACATTCCGAAAATTTGCACGGAGGGATTCGAGCCCATGACCTGACGCTGCTTATCCCAGGACGTAAGCCCCTACACCATCATCGTATTGACGATAGGGGTGAATGCAATTTATGTGAATCGAATGAAATAATCTTCTCTATTCGTCTATTGGTCGGACTGCTTCAGGCTAACTCACGCTGATCGGCGAAGAGCTCCCTCACTCAGAAGCGAGCGTGTCGTTTGGCACTGATAGCGAGGGCACAGATAAATCGGCTGGTTTCAGTAGTCTTTGCGTTCGAAACGGATGCTTCGAAGTGATTCATCAAGTGAATAGCATAGAGTAGAGATAGCATAGACTATGGGCTGTTGGCGCGTCACGCGACAGCCCACTTCTGTGCTCAAAGACGCACTGTCTCGTGTACGTCTGTTGACTATGCGTTGAGTGATTACGACATGTAAGTTCCAAAATACTGTATCGGACATCCGGCATGTGGCACGATTCACCATCAATGTACATTTTGTTGCTTGCTACAGAAGTAATTAGGCCCTAGAGGGATTACTACAGATGCAAGAATGTTGACTAACACATCACATTCCATAATGGACAAGTGTGTTAAATCAACTTAGTGCAAGCGGCGAACAAAAGTATAGGCTAAAGATTGTTCTTATCGCTCTCAACAGTGTCCAAATTGACTGACGGATTAATTTTTCAATATATGTAAATTCATGAAAATTTCACTTGAAAATCTTGTCAACAATCATTTGAAATTTCAGTGAATGATCAAGATAAAGGCTTAAGTGCGCCGTAAGGTATTTAGATTCCGCATTTAAAGAGGATTGTCTGTCCTTTCTTTGGAAGAAACAATGATCAGATGAATCTCCATGCCGAGCGCCTGTGCCTCCTTCTATCTGCCATGCGAGCCCCTGTGCCTCCTTCGATCTGCCATGCCGAGCCGCCTGTGCCTTCCTTCGATCGGCCGGAATGATGCCGAGCCCCTGTGCTCCTTCGAGCTGCCTGCCTGAAGCCGCCTGTACCTCCGTCTTCAGCGTGTGGAAGAGATGGAGTTATCACCTCATCCTGATGACGATTACGGTTTTGCCAAATTGTATCCTGATAACCTGAGTACATTCACTGAACAACATTGTTGATGACTCAGGCGCCGGAGAATCAAAGTTCTATTTCCGCGTTCCCCCTTTGCATGAGCATAACATTGAAATTTGTGGTATCCAAGGTTGCAACGATGAAATCTCATTACATGTCCCTGAATGTTATGTTTGCCTCCTTTTGCCCACAACCACAACAGAAACAGACTGTTCTGTCATGATTTCAGCGCATCCATCATTTTTTTTTCGAAAAAAACAATTCATTTCCAATACTTGAGGTGTTCAATGCAGCCAAAACAAAAGGGACTCGTAAGTTCTAGCAATCAAATACTGGAAGATCTGATGCAGGGGATCTCAGTCTGCTGCATTAGCTACTCCCGAAACGTTGTGCATGAGGAGCCCGTGGTTTCAGGAGTCCCGTTAAGAACCGGCATCTTTTTGTTAAACCGAAGGGCAGAAGCAGAAAATCCAAAAGTAAAGAAGGACAGCGATTGAGTACATGACCGAAAAGGTATTCAAAACCAAGAACGCGGCAATCCTGGAGAGCGATGTTCATACCTCAGTGTATGCAACAGTGTCGACTTCTATCTTTTCTGAAGCGGATCGCTCCAGGCAATTTTAAAGGACTATGTAGCAATTTGGGATCTAAGCGTCTGCAGCAGGAATATATCAGCAGACATGTCTCTGAAGTCCCTATCAAAAGAAAGAGAAGTACTGGAGAGTCAGAACGATCAGTTTTCGCGAGCTTATCACCTTAACACTGTGTTGCTCAGCGATTGCAGGTCTGCACGAAGTTTTTTCACTTCAACCCTGGTATACCACGAATCCGAATCGTGTCAAGAAGTCTACAGAATGTCAACGCGAGCGTATTGCTTGTGAATGAAGGACTGAAAGGCGGAGTCACGAAGAGAACATGAACCGCCTTCAAAGCTGTGAGTCCAGTCCATAACTCAGCACATTGATCGAAGTTCCTCGCCTGGAGGCTCACTATGTTCGAGACAAACAAAGAGTTCCAATACCTAGTCTCCTACCCAACACCCCCCATACCTTCCCCCACCCAAAATTTTTTTTTTTTAGAAATAAGAATGCACTGATGGGCACTCGAGAGTGTGGGGATAAATTGCTCCTAAAACCTACCGCAGGTATGCATCGAACGCAAACTCAAATTTCATCGCAAAGAACTGAGTTGTGCGCGTGTCTGTACCACAAGAAACGAATGCAGAATCCGAGAGAGTGTCAAGCAGGCATAAGACGCGCCAACAAGAACGGGCCGCAGAAAATGAAAGAAACGGCTTCCAACGAACAAGCAGGACGCCGTCATCGTGTTGGACCGCCAACAGATCATGTTGTGCAATTTCGAACATTGATGACGTGTTTTATCGCTGCGCCTAGTCTTGCTATAATTTTACGACCGAGCCATAGCAAACAAGCATGTACGTGCTTCTTCTGGCACGAGGGCTGCAAACGGGATCTACAGATATTGCATCATGTCTGCCGATTGCTCTAGAGAAAAGGATGAGAAGAGGGTGCAGAGAAGATACACCTGTTTAGCGACAGCTGTATTTGGCCAAAATAAGAACTCAATCGTGGATGGCGTCCCTTCATTTCATTTCTCGAAATGACAAAAATGTGACAGAGATAGTGATCATTTCTTTGAGCTGGGACTTGGGCAAAACCTCGGGCGATAGTATGCCCTCGGCTTGCTCGCAGCCAAATCACAGAAACCCACAGGTATGAGGGTGCTGTGCACGTTCCTTGCCAAGTATACCATGCTCGGCAAATGCCTGCAAGGATCCGACACCGTATGAGTCAGACCTATGGCTCAGAAGATTCTCCGTAGACTGGAAATGTATGCGGAAGTAAAGATCGGCATCAGAGAGGCAACGCGCAACCAAGATCATGAACGGGGAGCTCGACTGGAAACAAGACGAGAGAGATGAACTGCACAAGAATGAAGAACGGGCTTTGTTTTATAAACAACAGTCACAATGACCGCACATTCCATAAAGTTATCCTGCCCCGCACAACACGTCCAAACGAAGTCCCGATATCCTCCGAATGCCTATACCTCGCCCATTCCATCTCGAAAAGGAATAGACGATCTGATGTTTCTCTGTAGAAACTAATCACGAATGCTGAAACCTATCATTTTTTTCAAGATCTTCACCCTACCTAATCTGGCAAGAGACTCATTTTCCTTGCATCATTTGTTTGTTCAGAATTCTCATTTGTTTTTTCTGCTGCACTCACGTCTTGATACAGGTAATTTTGTATCTTTCGTCTAATATATCGTAAAATAAAACAGAAATTGTTTTTATGCATGTTTATTCGGCAAAAACGCTAAACAATATTCAACAATTAAAATTACCAGTACCTAGAGAGAGTTTGTTTTATTACCGTACCCATACTTGAGTTCTTCGTGCATTAAATTGTACTTCTAAAAACTTTTGAATACGGGTGAAATCAAATAGATTTTTCAAATATGAGCTCTATTAAGTAGGCGTGTAGGTGTAGGCATTCGCATATTATTCAACCAACCAACATTCATTTCTGCGTTTGCTAGCAACGAATTACAGCACTCATTTGACCCAGTCGGTCGTATAATTGCCCAAGTAAGAAAATTAGTCTTATTCCCAAACGAAACGGTGTCAAGCGACATTAATTGTCGCTTACACCGATTCACTCCGCCGGGATCGACGCTTCATACCAGGTCGAAATGGTGTAAGCGACAGCTACAGTTTTAATAATTGATTAGCAATTGAACCGTAGATCCTACAACAAATCTGATGTCATAAATCGAAAATTCAGCTTCTGATTGATGTTATTTATGAGTTTCAACTTTGTAATTTTAGTATGCCAAGAGAAAAAGGCAAATGAAATTTTTCATCACAATTTCAAAATCTTATTTTGGCTCTCCTGAAAAGTCGACGGATGTCGCTTACACCATTTCGTCCTTGGAGGGACGAAATGTAGCCTATTCTACCACACACACTTTTTCAATGCTCGTTTTGGAAAGTCTGGACAGGAAAACTTCAAAACATGTGTATCCGCAGCTTCATTGAGGTGAGTTTCCGTGACACAGTGGTTTAGTGCTTGGCCTAGCGATCCTTTGGTGCAGAGGTCGAGCCCCTAAAGTGTCATTGGAAGTCGACAGGAAGGGCTTCCGGACTAAAAGTACCACAGCGCTCCAGAAAAGTCTGACTGTGTCAGCACCGTCCAAGTCCCCAGTATGGGGGAGTAGTGACGTTAAAGCTTCATTTGCAACGGGCCCAGCCATCATGTGGGACAAAAGCTAACTAAGAAGAAGTGACCTTCAAGTCCATTCAACGAAAGTCAGGTTGCCTGATCAGGAGGAATCGATCATCATCCCCTAATGCATGCATGCAAAATCTGATCTGCATTTCTCCATCACGAAATATTGTCCAATATCGAGATCCTTTTGACTTTGGAATTTTCGTTGGAATGGTTCTCTATCAGGATTCCATTGTGTTGGTTGGGTCGAAATATCGTCACAACGACAAGTGTGACGATAACTGAGCAACTAAAAATTGTCAAAGTATCTCTCGAATTCGCCCTGAATCTTGGAAGCCTGGGGAAATCAACGTTTCTAAATTCTAAGCGATAAATTTGAGGACTACTTCCACATATCTCACATGTCCTACGACTGGCAAACGGATTAAATTTACGTTTCCAGACATGAAATATAAAAAACTTGAGAATCGACCATATCTGCGAAAAACAAGACCTCGCTTGAACACGTTTTTCCCATTATTCCGCTCTTGTATGGTAATCAAGCATTTATCGAGTTGAGGATTCGCCCAACTTGATATCTTGTCTGCATGTTGGAGATCCGTTCACTCCTCCCGCTTTAACTTACACAGGAAAATATTAGACGCATGATTCGCCTTTGAATGAATTGATTCTCAGCCTTTGAGTGAATTCAACGGCACGTTTGAGTGTTTGTATTGCTTCCATTAAAATTGAAACAAGAAAAAAGCCTACAGATTATCATTGCAATGAAACACGACTCTACACTCTCTTGATACAAACCCAACTTAACTTTTAAACTGACTTCCTGAAACTGAGAAGAAGAACAAATATTGGAAGAGAAGGAAGGCGAAGGTGACCAATTAATTTATCCTCGTAGGTGACAAGAACAGCGACAGCACGTTTGGAGGATTGAATTTCAATTTCTTTTAAAAAGTAGTGAAGCGCAATTTACATTCATTTCGGATTTTAACTACTTCCTAAATGAAGATAAGCAATTTCGAATTGTAAATGAAGTGGATTATAGAAAAAGCAATTTTTCCATTTTGGGAAATAAAAATAATTAATTAGCGTGATAGCAATATAAATAAGCAATGGCTTTCTACAGACGCTGTATGCACTTCCCTCTTACATACAATATCATGTCTGCAATATCTACTTTGTAAATCACTAAGATTGCAGAGTGCAAGTTCGCCTGGGCAATGAATAGAAAGATGGCCTCTTGAAGGACTGCACATTCAGCTTGTTCACCCATTCTAGGTATTTAAACTATCGTTATGTATGGGAAGGCGATCCGGAAAATACAGCTTTTATTTTGTCAGCGCCTCATCCTCAGGTAAAGTGACAATGATATGTTAAGACATGCATCAGACAGCAGAAAAGTAATCACCAGTACAATTCTTGAATGGCAGAAAGACAAAGGTCAAAGACAACAGGCGAGTTACTCATTTGCAAGAAAGAAGTAGTGGAATACTACTAGCAACAAAAAGCACTTTACCTGAGGATGAGGCGCTGTGCGCCCTCGAAAGCGTTTGTCTGACAAAATAAAAATAGTCAATATTCGTAACCTATATTTTCCGAATCGCCTTCCCATACATAACGATGGTTCACAACGATCCGTTATTCTCAACTATTTTAAACTAGTTTGGGCCATTCCGAGCCGTGCTGACGAGACCTAGTAGGGCAAAACACGGCGTCTACGGCTGCAAAGGAATTGTTGTACTAAATTGTTGTCTGAGGACATCTTTCTATTCATTGCCGAAGCGAACTGGCACTCTGCAATCTTTATGATTATTGGCCGTACGGAAAAGCCAGGATAAATAAACGCAGAGCAGCCTGTAGTGCAGTAATTCAGCCTGTTAGTGATAGGACTGCATGTAGATGTCACCCTTGGATACCTAGTCATATACTATGCTTACTTTTTAGTTACAAAATTAGCTAGGAGAAGCTCCTGTTGCGCCTCTATAGTGACGGCTCACACTGCTTCGTCTGCTCAAAAAGTGCTGTCCGTCACGCTCTAATGAACGAAGTGATCGATAGACCTCATCAAAGTGCACTCTCCTCGCCTGGAACCATCCGGTCTGCTTGGCCATAGTAAAATCAATCCGGACTGCATAACTATCGTCATGGTTTCACGGCAAACCTGTAGCTTGAGATGCTGCATGTAGTCACCCCTCTCAAAATCCTGATTGCCTTCTGCCTTGGGGGAAAGTCCTCAGTTGCTTCTTCGGTCAAAAATAGAAAACTCATAGTAGGCTCATCGGTACTCAGACTTTTTTGGTGGCCTAGGTAACTCAACTTTCATGGTCTTGCGGTCGCTTGGTTAAGGAAATAACTCTGCTTTCTATATCATAATATCTTTTTATATATCTATCATATCTTATTATAATATCTTCACCAACGTTTCGCCATCGCACTGCAAATTGGTAGCAGTGAATGCGTGTTGGAAGATCTTCCAGCAACTGGAGTGCCTTTTCGCTCATCCTACCTGCAGCATTTCTTGTACTCTTGATGTGAAATATTTTATGTGTTATATTCTTATCCGTTTATAATAATAGTTGTGGATAGATAGAGTGGAGGAGACGAATCCACCCAAAATGTCGACACTCCCAAACCGTCGGACCCTCAACCCTGGGGAAGAAGAGACGTTAAACGAGGAGTAAGTAAGTAAGTAAGTTATTATAACTTATTAGCCCAGCCGCGTAGTTGTAATCAAGCAGCTTCTATGCATGTAGTTATTAGAACAAACCTCTACATGACACCAAATAATCTCAGAATACTTTATCATTGCGGGTTTACACGCATGCAAAAACGAAATAAGAATCAGCTCCGCTAGCTCAATTACTTTCTCAGCCATCAGAGCACCGCGCTATTTAACAATCAGAATTTAACATTCGTTCTTTATGCAAGTTGTGTGAACTGTCCAATAGGTCATTTGTCTTATAGGATATTAAATGCAATTAGATATATGGCTTAAATACTCGACTCGACTGTTAAGACGCTATGCGAACTATCAATATTCTATTCATTGATGAATCAAATAAATTTAATCAAAGACAATTAAGAAATGTCAAATGTAGTTACACTCCCATGACAGTGATTTTATAATAAAACTGATAGAAAGCTCTACCTTTGTACAACCATTTCATTTTTCGGAACTTGAAGTAGAAATGCACTTGAGTCGCGTCAAACCGAAATCGTCCCCAGGATCTGATTTGATCCCGACTATTGCTTGGTCGAAATTATCAAGTGTATTATCCACTCCTTTGACCATCATATTCAACAAATGTATGGAGATCGCAGACCTGCCACTACTGTGGAAACGAGCAGACATAGTGCCACTTCCGAAAGCAAATCCTCCAAACCTGAATAATGTACGTCCCATTTCCTTGCTTCCTGTACCTGAAAGATTATTTGAGAAAATCCTTGTGCGACGACTCGGTTACCAGTTTACATCTCGGTACGACTCTAGACAATTTGGCTTCAGAAAAAAGAGCTCAACTGCATGCGCATTGGTGAGTGTGGAAGACTTTATCACGAAGGCACTCCAGGAGAAAGACGTCATCGGATGTCATATTCTTTCAATTTACTTGACAAAGGGGTTTGATAGGATCTCCCATAATCTGTTGATACGAAAGATGTTAAATGCAAATTTTGATAATTTTCTCATCGCCTTCATGGCTAACTACCTTTCTTGTCGAACTCAGTGTACACGGTGGAAAAACTCTCGCAGCAACGCAGAATCAGTTCACAGCGGCATACCACAGGGATCTTCGGTCGGTCCTTTGGCCTTTGGTTTCTTTGTCTCCGACTTATTGATTTCTAACACTAATGACACATTGCTAACTAAATATGCTGATGACATACTGCTTGTAGGAAAAATTCAAAAATGCGATTCTGAGAGTTCCATACTTAATGGATATCATGATGTGTTGAGATGGACGGAGGACAACTTTATGACCATCAAAGAAGAAAAGTGCAAACAAATGTTTATTTCAAAAAGCCGACAGCATGATTTATCTCTATACAGTCTCTCTGGTATTCATGTAGTATCCACCATGAAATTCCTTGGAGTTATTTTTGATGAATTTCTCAAGTGGGACACGCACATTTTCAGCACAACGAAGAAGGCTTCCTCTCGTTTGTCAGTTTTGCGGAGGCTGAAGCCTTTTCTTTCAAAAAGTGATCTAGTTTTGGTATATAATGCTTCTATCAGAAGTATTATTGAGTATGCTTCACCAGTCCTGGCTAATATCAGCGTTTCATCTTCCAAGCGGTTTGAAAGCGTTCAAAATAGGGCCCATCGAATAATTTGCGGTTCATCGAGGTGTCAATGCTGCAACTTTCTGCCGTTGGAATATCGCCGTCTATGTGCATCAGTGAACTTGTTTAGAGCTTTATTGCTTGATGAAGATCATCCACTCCATTACCTGGCTCCTGAAATGAATCCCTACTCACAAACACTTCGTGTGCCGCAGTGCACAATAAAAATGAGGCAACAATCATTCCTTCTTTCAATGATTCGTGCCTATAATCGTGGTTTGTTCTAATCTGACAGTTTGCATTTGTTATTGACTTGTGAATTTTATATGTGTAATTTTTTCCTGAATTTTGGCCTCACGATTTTCAGTATTGAGGCATTCTAAATATAACACGCTTATTATTATTATTATTA
>CAJQUW010012079.1:0-34693 GCA_907163375.1 Prostheceraeus crozeri | reverse complement strand
GGATTCACATTATGAATTTCACGTTTGTTGACGCATAATGAGCGAATTAGTTTATATTGCGTTCTGCAACCGACATTAGTAAAATTCCTGAAATAATTTTTGGTTTCATGCATTACACCATTTACAAATACCTCACTAGGCCTACATGTGGTAAAACCCAGACTTTTTGGGGTTTAGAAGTGGTTCTTATCTCTTGTATTTTGTGGCCAAAAAGTATATGGTGCACTGGCTCACAGGATCACTCATCCTTTGAAAATCGATGGAGAGTTGATGTAGTTCCAGAGTTATGTGCTTAAGAATTCTGAGACGAATTGACACCAATGCGCTGGTGCATCTATTAAGTTTTAGGAAAGCCCAATTGATGCGGACTGAGCTGGCCGGAAAGTAGGGGGATCAAAAAAGTCTCGGATCAATCTCTCAGGATTTTTGTCTCAAAAGACAGAATTGAGATGCAATTCCGCTGGTCAGTTTTGTCCTAGTGCATCGCAGTTATGGTCGTAAATTTCCAAGAAACAGGGGTTTACAGGGATGTGTTGCGAATAGCTGCAAGGGCTCAGTGAGTTGATGAACTTCGGAAAATCCTAGAATGCCGTCAGGACCAGTTGGATTTTGAAGACCTGAAAAGCTTGGATCAGTAGGATTTTGCCGTAGACGTGGGCCGATCATCATGGGGGTGGTGAGTTTCGGAAGTAGAGAAAGAAAATAGCTTTGTCATTCGGTTAACATGCGCGTGCCAGTGAATAGAATGCCAATTTAAGTCAATAGAATGTCAATTCACGCGGTCAATGACGTTCCAAAATCATGCAAACTCAAGCAATAATTCTATAGTGTTCACAGTCAGTATGCATAGCAGGGATAGTTGTCGAAAATTTGACGATTATCTCCCAAATTCATATTTGCGAAAGGATCAGTGGCACGGGAACAATCTTTTGTTAAGGGGATCAATGAAGTGGGCAGATAGAAAGAATGAAATTCTACCAGTAGAGGAGGACATGTAGAGGGCAATTGTTGGTATGCATGTGCATTTAACTGCATTAGTTTAAACAGAACTACAGCGATTTATTTCGATTCATGAATTGATTCAAATTAAAACAGCAATATCAATCAAGCGCAGAGAACTATGCGCTCGCGCTCCAAAGGGATACGACAATCTCCCAGACTGTAAAAAATTGCTCTTTGGCTTCAACAAATCTTTAAGTAATATATCATAAAAACACTTTCAGTTACAGGAAGATGATTTCTTTCAAAAATATCGGCTTATCCAAAAGTAATTTTGATACGAATTACTTCAGCTAATGGACTTCCTAAATGTTGTTCCTTGGTGTTCCAGCCGCCAGTACGAGCTTCTTCAGGGAGTCAGGCCGAAAATGAGACTTCCACAGTATGATGTGTACCCTACGGATACCTACGGATCTAAATAGCTGGGGCTCAACCGCATTCAATTTTTCAGGGCTGTTCTATCCTCGATTATCCGTGGCTATGGATATTATCAGCGCTGCATTGAAACTGGTCAATCACTTTACTGTGCTCGTAGAAAAGCATTGCAGTCAATAATTGACAAGTTACCAATTTTCAGACTCGGATCAGGATTGAAGACTGAAATGGAACCCACCTTATTTTGCATTTTATTTGCTTAAATGTGCTTGATTGACCAGATTAAAAGTATAATTTGATACCTTTCACAATTGTTTCACACTGTACTTATACATCAGCATATAAATAATTGTCGCAAACAAAATGTATCTTTACTGTTCAAAGAATAATTTTTACAATTCCTTTTCAAAGATGACTGCATTCCAACAAATTCCTTTTCTCTTCCTAACCGGATATGACATCGTATTTTGAGTATGAACAACAAGTTCATGAACTGATAGTGGCAGCATCAACGACTAACAATGCCAGGAACTTTTTTTCTTATGCAATGGTTGCGGCATAGCAGATACGCAACCAACTCGTGTTTTGAATGTACTCAGTTACTAGCATTTACAACGAAATTTGATTTTCTTTATGAATCGCATGCCACTGCAGATGGCATAACAGCTCAGCGAAGAGAACGTGTACACCTGTCCAGCTTGGCTACGAAGCCTATAATATCATGAATTCGGATTTTTGTAAAAGAGTTTCACAAATAATAATTCTGAAAATAGCTGATTTGTTGTCACAACCATTTCTAATGGCCTAAGTTAGGAGTGTGCGAAGCGAAATAATATTAATTTCTTCAATAACACAAATCTCATCATCAGAACGATATTGAGTAATGTCCTACAACTTGTCAGATTTGCAACAATGTTCTTTGACTGAAAGTATGTGTGACATGACACGTTCAAACTTCCTTTTCATGTTTCAAATGGGTCGGAACAAAATGTAACATTTGTCAACAGCACCCGATGGGCATCATTCTCAAGTTGCACAACATTCGCGACTGTGTCAAATATGCGAAGATTTCTTATAACGAGATTGTTTCAATGAAATTGACGTAACATTCAATAAATGCCAAAATTCAAGCCAAAGCACTCTAAAGCATTCGACACACATGTCAAAATTCGATGCATTCAACTGTATCGAAGAAATATCTATAAAAATTTGCATCAGCTGGATCTATGTAAACGCTGGGAGGTTAGTCACGCACGAGTTATCAAAAATTACATTTCTACTTATGCATCTGAAATGATGTTCATATTCAAAAGTAGCGTATTGACAAAACCAAGTGTCGTCTTTGGATTCAATCAGGTGCCAAGACTCGTGATGTCAAAGCAAGCACACAGGACGGTGAAATACGCCCCGCAAACAGACAGAGCTATTCAATGATTTTGAAACTCGTTCAACGACTTCATGATGTGAGAAAATGGTGTTACCCACCAAAAATGTCATCAAGAAACAAAAGCGAAAGTTATAAAGACGACTGAAGTCTGAGAGTGTGACAATGTGATACGCATATATCAGCAAAATACGACATGCTTCAAGCGAAACCTAGAAATGATTTGAGTGCTTGGCAATTTGAATATGAAGCAAACCGGACTCAAAGCTCAAATTTGAGCTGCTTTAGGACAAATGATGTAGAAAATGGATTTATTTCATTCATCTCTCAAGGACTTTAGCTGTTACATGATACGAAACAGCGGAACACTTGCTTTTCAAAAATAGTTTACACGGAAACAAACACTTTGGCTCTGTCACAGTCTCGAGGGCGCTGTTGACACACAGTTAGAGACATAAACATTGTGAATACAATTATTTAGATGCCGTTATGAATAGGAGATTAAAAATTGGGGATTTGCATGCGAACTATGGATGAGGTACAAACCATTTACAGTCGAGGCTGATCGTTTGCATATCAAAGCCGTTAACGCAATATAGATGACACTTTTTACCCGTAAATCTAAAATAATCTGCTTGTGAATTTGTTCAATCACATGAGGTTGTCTGATTTTGAGTTGGCGACCCATTCGTTTTGTCATTTCCTTTTTGTACAAATAGCGAAGTTATGATGGGAAAATGCTTTTGCAACTATTCTAAAAGAACGAGTAACTCGCTTTAACGAATCTTTGAATACTCGAAAGATTGATTTAGAATTGCACAAATAGCAGTTTTCAATTAGATTCGGAATGTTAGATAAACGTTAGCTTAATTATTGTGGATATCTATAAATCCAGGAAGTATTCAAGTATTGCTTTTGACTTACCAAAGATATTCATCTCACCCGTCATAACAGTCGGAAGCGCTTATTCTACTGTTTTCTTGATTTCTTGGTTTAGAAATTTTGATTTCGCTCAATTCAGCTGATGAACCTTAAGTTAATCAAATTCTGTTTTTCAAATGATATTTTCAAATTGCATTTTTGCATCTTTGTCAAAATTTAGAAACTTTTTCGATGTATCTCTTTTTTTCAAATTCTAATCTATTGACCTTCATGTCAGAGTAAGTGACATGCGTCCATTGTCGTCCATTGTCAAGTCTACTTTCTGAAATTATTAATCTGTTAATTAACGCTTTATTTTGGGATTTCGAGTATAATTGACAATCGTTGTATATGAAACATGCAAATGCATGTATAAGCTCATTTATTTTAGCTTGCAGAATATTGGACTCAGAGTTTTCATAGAGTGGGAATATGTGGTCACATGCTTTGACCCGGGCGTTTCATTCCAGCTAGCAACCATTTGAAAACAGTTGTAAGATTTGCTTGAATAATCAGTTATCATGCTTCAAGATTCACTCACGATGTTTTCCCGCTAAGAATTTAAAAACATTAGTATTCAGTATCTCACATGCTCACATCTTACACGAGAGACGCATTATTCCACGTAGGAAATGTGAGAGAAGCACTCTCATCGCTACGACTGTGGCTTTGTTGAGTTGAAGACACATTGTGCAACCTCGACGCGCTTAGTCTTTAGACAATCTCAAGGATAACATGCTTATATTTCAATAAACTAGTCTTAAACGAAGCGACCGGTTCAGATTTTTTTCATTGAACTTGTTTCTGATATTGACACATGTTTATGTGACATCATCAAATTAATCTGATATCAACATGCACTTTCCGTGAAGCTCATCTGTTACTTTAAAGGTGTAAAGTTGACCGCTTGCGCGCTATAAACAGTAAAGCGTTAAAAAGCACTAGAGCATAAGGAAATATTTTGTCAGTAGTCAGTTTGCAAAAACAATTCAGAATTATTTTTTAATTCAATTTTTTACCCTTTTCAAGACATTATTCAAGTTTTCGCACCCAGAACAAACTTTATTCCTTCTCTAGAATATTCTACAATTTGCTTAGGCTCACCATTATTCCATGAGTAAATTATTGTTTCATTCAAAACCTGCATCGTTGTCATACTGCTATGATCCATTACGGTATTTATTCGAGCACATCGAATAAAGATGTATTCTTAGGATCTGGTAACTTTCTTATCTTGACGCTCATCAAAAACCCTTGTAATCTCATCAAGTCATCAATGATTTTGGAGCCTAGGGACTCATCTGAGGCCCAATCTCTGCTAAGCAAATGGTCAGTTATGAAGATTCGACAGGGTCATCATTCATAGTACGGAAAATCACTTTGCATGGGCCATGAGATTTGCGTCGGACAAGGGTCCGTTTACAATAGTGACGTGACGCATAGTGACCAGAATAGTTACAAGCAACTCTGACATATTTACCAGAGTTGTCGTCTATACTAGCTAGCCTCAGTTTCCTAACCTTGCTGAACCAGGTTGTGAGGACAGACTTAAGGTAAAGCATATGAAGCTTTCCGTTCAACTATAACAGCGATAATTTTACACATTTTTTAGTATTCAAACTCAAAACTTATGAAAATGGTGTTATAAAGTTTTGGAAGAAGGTGGAGAACTCGCTGCTGCGCATAAATATTTGTGAGTTCGTTTTTGCGGCTTTGTTATCGAAAAATCTATTTTCTGCATTATTTAACCTCAAGAGAATGTTTCATAAATTCCATCATTTTTAAATTCATTTGACAGTGCAAGCTATCAACTTAATGTTAAATATAGAATAAAGCATGTTGTGGAATGTACCTAAGTACCGTGTCATCCTCTTGAAGAAACTCCTAAGCTTATCAATCCTTCATGCAATGAGAATGTATTGACAAATCTGTCAATTAGTTTATAAGGTACGAAACATGCCACAATGTCTCATTGTCTGTTCTAGTATTACAATCGTGAGAACATCACCATCGCTTTCTTTTAACACGCATATATTTACACACCTTAGAAGCAATGAATAGGGTATCCGATGTAGAATTGGCATTTTCTTTAAATTTGACTGTTCCACTTTATATAGCAATTATAGATATATATCAGCTGTCAGAATCATAATGGTCAGAATTTTCCAAATATTGTTGCCATGTGAGCAGGTTCATGCAGGAATCTGTATGAAAGAAACTCTTAATAGAACAACATGTACGCTTTGTATAAGTGACTCATAGGTTCAAAGATGTTCACTTAGATCATGACTTTACTTTCTTTTAGTATGCATCCATCGACTCTCGAATTATTATTGTTATCTTAATCGATGACATTTCTTCAACCAATCGATAGATGGTTTTCATCATTTCCGTAGTATCCTTCTCCGTTATGCTGAGTATTGAATTACCGGATATACATACACACATAAATCAAATCAATCAATTTATTGTATTCACTAAATGTCACATGCATGTGACTATTATGAAAAAAGAAACATATTACCATAGAGTAAGCATATTAGGTAAAGTATCAACTCAGTATTAATTAGATCCACAATGTGTGCACACTTTCGATTTTCATTAAATGAACTCGAGTTGAGACCCAGTTTCAAATGTGAGATAAGCAATTATTTACAGATTTGAGGAAATTACCATGGAATTGACTGATCATGATAGCAATACAGAAGGAATACTCTATGACATTAAAAACGATCCACTTGATATAGAAAATCTCAATGGAAGTGGACGACTTTTATTTCATACTGCACTGACCAGGATGTCTATGCATCAAATTTGTCATGCTAATATAAAGCAGCTGTCCATTGTCGATATCTTTGGCATAGTTGATGCATTTCAAATTCGACCTTTTATCACCATCAAGCAATTCTTTCTGACTAAATTTTGAAGCAAAAATGTCGCAATCAGAGTTTGTAAAAGGAATAGCTGTTGGGTATTTTACAAATCCTCCGTGTCATGGCAACGTAATGTTTGGTAAATTAACAGTTCGATGGATTACTATCACTACTATGACTTTAATGCTCAGCCTAACTGATAGGAGCATTTTCTTGAGCATTATCATATCACAAACTAGTACCTGCCACTGAAAGAGCAAAATACAATAATCAAAGTTGATGATCATAATTGACTTTAAAAGATGTAAATGGATCCACATTACTATTCAGATTCAAGAAATAAAACCTAAATTTAGTAAATCAAAAAATAATACCGATGAAAATGGAATTAAAAACTTCAGCGAGTAATGATAAATTTCAGCCAATAAGCTGAGCAATGAGGTCTCACGTTTTACATGAAGACTTGCTTTATGCGGTTTATGAAAGTTCCGTGACAATCAACTTTAGTTCCGCTTAGTAAAGAATCCTGTTGGAAAATATTCATTCCTTTTGATAACCACCATGTTTCATACTGCTCATATATTGGGTTCGCGTTGATAGTATATAAACACAGGAACTATTTGGAAAAATGTAACTTTTAAAAACTGCTCAAATAATTTTTTGGACCGCAGGAGTAGTAAGTAACACTCCACTTCTGGACCGCGCAAGATGGCCGCCATCGAAAAATGGTCGCTGACGTCCCCCCCTCTGGAACGACAGAGGTTGTGGTCTGTCGTGGTGTGCCGGCCAGGTTGGTCCACGTGAGCAAAATGTTCTCTGACGTCCCCCCCCTCTGGAACGACAGAGTGTCGTGGTGGACTTGGGCGACCGCCAGGTTTTGTCTTGAGGCTATAGTGTGTGATGTTTTTCGTGAAATCTGATGAATTTTGGGTTGTAAAATGGGCTGTTTCGAGTGGAAGCAGTGCTCGGATGTGAAAACGGAGGCCAGATTTGGATTCAGCGTGAAATTCTGCATCGGTATGGTGAATTTGAAAGCAAACGGAGAGAAAAATTTTCGATGACGTCCCCCCCCCTCTGGACAGCTCGCTTCCAACTTTGCTTCTAGTGGACGGATTTTGTCGTGCAATAGCTCGTTTGAAAGCTAAGAGTGAGACAAATTCACTGAAAGAATCGGCTTGTTCATATCTGTCTTCGTTTGGATGTGAGACGCCATTTAAGATTTTGGGAGATTGACGAAAAACGACAGAGTTAGAATTTCCCAAGAAACAGCTCCAGCGGGCGAATGAAGGCTCGGATTGGTAAACGGAGGCCAGATTTGGAATCAGCTTGATGTTATTGTCCAATGAGGATCATCATCCAATGAGAATCAAGCATTTCTATATAAATAGCGAGCTTTCCACAGTGAGAATCATTCCATCGTTGAATCATACGAGTGACGGACGCACATTTTCTCTCTCTCTATTCTATTATCCAACTAAAATGGTAAGTCGCTACTTCCCTCCCTCTCCTCCCTTGAATGTAAACTTAATACAATCTTTTTCATTTTCAGGCATCTACTCCATCTGCTGCACTAGTAGGACAAAATGGCGGTCAAACGTTACAAGGTTCGCTACGATCAGATCATCTACAACTGAGGCCAGTGGAAGAAACAACCAAGGTACATAATCCTACACCGCTACAGCGTAAATTTAAACAAGTCTTGCGTTATGACGATCATAGCGTAGTACTCCAAACGGGAATGCTCCCTTCCACGGATGTCAAGATAATGCACAATCAGTATGGGGACTACATACTGATCCCCGTGAGTCCGTACATTCGCCACCAACTTGATATTATTGAGGAGTACGTGACATTAAATATGGACATTCCTACTCCTCTTGCTCAAGAGTGGAAGGCGAGAGATGACAAGGATACTCCCTATAGAAAGATTTGGGATGGTAATCAAATTTGCCTACCGGTATCACATTGGTGTACTTACTATAAGAAGGAGGGAGATCAATCAACACCCATCAGATGTGATGAGCTCGGAGAAGGTACTTGGGATATCCTTTTCAAAGTGAATGGGCTATATTATGGTCGGCACAAGGAAAATGAAATAGCCTCGCTCTCCATGCATATGGAATCCATCCTATATATTCCAAAACCACCCAACGTGGACGACATAATTGATCAAATCCTTAACAGCAATGGTACGAAGCGCAAGTCGGAGAAGAATGCTGCCTCAAAACGCAAATCAAAGAAGGAGAATTACTAGTCCTTTCCTAACTCTACCCTATGACAATTCGCTTATGTGCTTTGAGTGTCGTAGACGTGGTCTTATTAGATACATTTTACTTCTTCGTTGCCATCATATCATTTGTGTATTTTGTCGTGAAAAGCATCGATGTAATTCTTCATTTTGTGATATGTTATAGAACGTTTCCTTAGATGTGTAAATTTCCGTTTTAGGCTTCTATCATCATTTTTATGGATTGTGAGGGTGAACCTGTACAGGAGCTCAGTGCTATTGCTATGAACAATTGGACATATCAGATTGTTAGTGTCTATCATCAACATGCCAACTGCGATCCCAGTGTTGATCAATGGGCGAGAAAACACATTCATGGACTTAATCTGAAATATTTGCAAGACTATGGCTTTTCTTGTGAGAGTGCTCTTCTTATTGACTTTAAACGATGGTTAGCTGCTTTCAATGTTATACGCATCTTTTGTAATAATCCTGGTAAGGAGAGGAAAGTATTTCCCAATCTAATCATTGATGATATTTTGCTCCCACCTTGGGATAGTAGAGTGAATCAACACTACCATGAAGTCACGAAACGTTTTAAGGATTTGTCTGTTCCTATTTTGTCTGTTCGTTGTAGTAGCTACGTTCATAACCAATGCTTCTTTCCTCCTTACCTCAGCACTGCCAAAGTCCTGTATGGTTATCATTGCTCGCTGTATGATAGTTACCAGCTGTATCTATTTTATCTCTTTCAAACCATTGATTTATAATGCATGCTTGTTACTATTATTCAATAAATGTTACTATGAGAAGAGTTGTTGTTTTCATGCAATGGATGGGTTAGATAAAGGGCGATCATGTCTTTCTCAAACGACTGCGGAACATTACATTTTCATAGGCAAAGTTTAAAAGGAGCTGTTCAAGATTATGTGATAAATTTTCATAAAGATGAGACCGACATCGAAGCAGTGGTCGATGATGCTAGCACTCTATTTCTAGAGTTAATGAATACATTCTCTGATAGCATTGTCATGGCGCGATTAGTTGCGAAAATTAAGTTTAGTCATTTTGGAAAGGAAGAGGTGGAAAGTCGCTCTTTCCATTTTGCTTCTTATTCAATGGAAGTGGTAGATCACCCCGAAGAATTTTTTAAAAGACATATGATAAAAATTGCTGAACGTCTTAACGCATTTAACCATCATGGCAGCAGTCTAGTGATTGAAGCGATTTCAGATATTCACATTCAACTTTCTATAAAGAAAAATTGAAAATGCAGTGGTACTTGATTGTAGCACAACTGGTTTTCGAGTTATGTCTGCTCACTCTCGAAGTATATTCCTTCTGTACATGCGTCTATTATTTAGAAAAGGCTAGCAAATTCATATCTTCAAAAAGACTTGCTATAGACATCAGTAACGGTGAAACTATGTGTTGCGATGTATGTAAGCGAAAGGATGGAAATGAAAAGCGCATCTTCAAGAGATGTAGGCATGCTTTTTGTCAACGCTGTTTCATACGTAATTGCATTCAACTTTGCAAATGTAACCACTGTGATATTGCTCATTTCGAGTGTCACTTATGCCGCAATAGTTAGTACCTATGCAAATGTGGTAAAGACAGGTTTTAGCAAAGACTAACACGGAAAATGGCGAAACGTAAAATGACGAAACGTAAAACTCAAAAGTCTTCAAAGTTTTCTTCATCCATTCAAGCTCTGCGACGAATGAAAGCAAATCAGCGATACAATGCTATACGACATGCTAACGATAAATTCATTCGTGAAATTATTTCTCATGTGAGAAAGTTGAGGACGAAGAAATTAGCACCAAAACAACGAAAGTTACTTAAGCGATATGCTACGAAATTGCGTTTCATCTCCAATCCTAAAGTCACCCTTCAAAGAAAGAGGAAAACTCTAACACAAAAGGGCGGTTTCCTTCCAGCGTTACTACCAATGCTAGCTCCTATCGTGGGCAACGTATTGGGTAATATCTTTGGCTCTAGACGTTAATTATGCAAATGTTGAGTCTCAAAGTAATAAAATGGATTTCAGCCTTCAATGTGATAAAGTTCTGACTGTATCAGGTCCATCTCATGCAGGTAAAACTGTTTTCACGCTGAATTTATTGGATAAAAGAAGGGAGTTGTTTAAGGAACCTATCAATCGAGTGATTTGGTGTTATGGTATTTATCAACCGTCGCTGTTTCAGGAATTGCAAAGTCGCAACTTTATTCGACATGAAGGAATTATTGCAGTGGATAAACTTCAGTCTAATGATGTTGTTGTATTGGATGATTTATTAAAAGAAAGTAAGAATTCAAAAGATGTTACAGATATGTTCACTCGCGCAGCACATCATAAAGGTGCTTTATCATCTATATCACACAAAATTTGTTTCCTGATGGAAAAGAAGCTCGTACACGAAACCTGAATACACACTATTATGCTATTTTCAAGAATCCGCGAGATAAAAGTCAATTTGAAATTTTAGCGCGACAAGTTGCACCCAGAGGATCAAAAGCCTTAATTGAAATTTTTCAAGCAGCTACTGAAAAACCATACGGTTACTTATTCATTGACTTTACGCAAGAGTGTCCGGAAGAATTTAGATTTCGAAGTGATATTTTGAAAACTCCCATGATTATCTACAAACTATGAGTTCTTATTCTCGCATGATTGTTATTCCTCAGGATGAATATGTACAATTGACTGCCATGCAGCAAGTAAAGCAACCTCTTGCAAATCAAATGTATAGGAAAGAAATAGATTATCAGCAAAATGTTCACATCAAAGATCCACATCGTGCTGTATTATTACAATCGGAAACTGTTGAGCAATTGAAAAACTTGAAGAATAAGATGCGTGACTCTGTATCGACTGCTACACCTTTAGCATCTCGCGCACATGCCATATCTCTTTTCAACAGTATTGAACCCCATCTCAATGTAAATGATAGAGGAGAAATCATTACAGATGAAAATAAAGTGATTGATGCTTCACGTTATGAAGACTTGATTCAGTATGCGACACGTAGAAAGCGCCGTCAGGGCTATGTTCCACCTGGTTGGTCATACTTTCTTAAACTATTGAAAAAGCATAATGTGCCAAAATTTGCTTTGAATAATGAGACATTGAAAGAACTTGATTCAACAGTGGCTACTGCTCCAATGCTTAAGACGATGAAAATGCCAACAAATTGGTTTAAGACGTCACCTGCTACATCCCCTCCCACACTCACTAAGCAAACAAGAGGAAGAACTCGACGTAGATCTACACCACCACTAAAACTAGTAAAAGGAAAACGTAAAACAGCTCCTCCTAGGAAATACATGTTCTCAGACTATTAATATGAAGCAGATGTGTTGCTTGCCATGTAATGAGCCGCCAGAGGTGAGTGTCGTTGTCACTTGCACTTGCTGCGCCAGCTCTCACAATGAAACTCCTAAGCAATGTGAACACGATCGCAAAACCGCTAAAGCTAAATGCTGCAGTTGTTGTAAATGTAGAAAGGCAAGAAAACAAAAAGTTGAGAAGGAGGAAAAAGAGTCAGTCGTCATCGACTGAACGTTTGAAGTCAATCTATTATGATGTAAAACATCCGGCAGGATTTGCATCTATCAAGAAATTATCAAAAGCGAGTGGTCTTCCACAATCACAAGTGAAACGATGGTTAAAGGGTCAGGCTACCTATGCACTCCACAAACAAGCGAAAAAGAAGTACCGCACCCGCCATTATATTATTCATGACATCGATGAACTGTGGCAAGCAGATTTGTGTGATGTTGCCTCCATTTCAAAACATAACTCGGGCAATAATTTTATTTTAACCGTCATTGATATTTTCTCGCGTTATGCGTGGGCTCAACCTTTAAAAACTAAAGAAGGAAAAGGAGTAGCAAAAGCATTCCAAACAATTTTTCGAGAAGGTCGCATTCCAAAAAGAATTCAGAGTGATCAAGGAAAAGAATTTGAAAATCAGCATGTGAGAAGATTATTTGAGAGGCATGACATTGAGTTGTTTAGTGTAAAGAGTGCCTATAAAGCTGCACTCGTTGAACGTTTTAATCGCACATTAAAAAATCGCTTGTGGCGACATTTTACTGCCAACTTGACACAAAATTGGACAAAGGTTCTACAAGATACACTCCATGCCTACAATCACTCTATCCATCGTTCTATTGGACTCAGACCAGTAGATGTAAATGCTGACAATGTAGATAAAGTGCGCGAATCATTCCAACGTAAACGCACTCATGTGAAAAGTGATGTGAAAATTTGTGATAAAGTTCGTATCTCAAAAGTGAAGAGTGTTTTTGCTAAAGGGTGCCTTCGGAATTGGACAGAGGAGGTATTTACAGTATCAAGGATTGATCAAAAAGACTCTCCCACCACCCACAAGTTGAAAGATTACGATAATGAAGAAATTGAGCGTAGCTTTTACCGCGATGAGATTGAGGTAGTCACTGAAAGTGAAACATATTTGGTAGAGAAAATCATTCGATGTAAAAAAACGACAAGGTGAAGAATGGTGTCTTGTTAAATGGACTGGTTATCCTTCAAGTATGAACTCTTGGATGCGTCGTGCCGACATCTTTCATCTAAGTGATCGACAGTGATTCATGCAAAGTTGTAACTAACAATGTTTAGGGTTTGAGCTATAAATCCAACTGCCTCATTTTATTCACGACCCTCCTATGTAAGTAGTGGAGGACAAATTTACATCGGTGCTCGCCGCCAACGTGGAGGTAGCATACTTGGTGCACTGAAATCTGTTGTAGCACCTCTCATATCCAATGTCGGAAGATCTTTAAAACGAAATGTTTTAAGTAATGCCGTTGGCTTTGCTGGTGATGTTGCTGGTGATATTTCCAGAGGTAGAAGTTTTAAGAGCAGTTTGTTGAATCGTGGGAAGAAACGCGGTTTAAAAACATTGAAGCAGACCTTTGCTGGTGTTACTCAAGGAAAGAAATCACCTAAACGAATGAAAAAAGGAGGAAACATCGCGGAGCTGGTAAGGTGCGATCTTCAGTCAAAAGGCATTCACGCAAACGTCGCAGAGGCTCTAATCATTCATCAGGCGCTAAACGACGACGCTGCCATAACTTCTAATCATGGAGTGTAAAACTTCTGGTTTTTGTTTGTTTGATCAACAAGCCATACAAACAGATATTCTTAGTTCAAGTATTGTAGATTATCATCCTCGAACAGCTGAGAATGCTGGCTCCATTGAATTTGTTATTCCTGGTGGTAGTGATGACTACATAGATTTGAGTTATGCGATGCTTGATTTGAGGTTTAGAATTCAGCAAGCAGATGGAACTGCTATTGACGATGCACATAAAGTTGGACTGAACAATTTACCATTGACTACATTACTTCGCGATGTTTCTCTAACGATTGGAGAGCAGCAGGTGGAAGGTGGTCAAAGCGATTATCCCTATAAATCATATTTCACTCATGTATCGCAGTTTCATCCAGCAGCACAAAAAAGTCATATGGAAGCCATGGGATGGTACAGAGATGAAGCAGGAAAATTTGATGTTGAAACAAACAGTGGCTTTGTAAAGCGATCTGCTATGATTAAAGATAGTAGAGTATGTCAGCTATATGGTCCGCTGAATTTAGACTTCTTTACACAGTCAAAGTTTTTACTCTGTAATACCAGCATGCGACTCAAGCTGACATTGAATAAGCCTGAATTTGCGCTGAATGCATTTGCTAAAGTTGACAATTTTAGAATTCATGTGGAAGATATTGCACTTTACATTCGTCGAGTAGTACCGAATCCAAGTGTCATTAGAGGGCATGCTGAAGGTCTTAACCGCCAAAATGCCATTTACCCCATTCAGCATACAAAGCTTCTCACCTTTACAATTCCGAAAGATCAAAAGAGTTTCATGAAAGATGGCCTCTTTCCATCGGAAGCACCGAAGCTCCTCATGGTGGCAATGGTTGAAAATGATGCATTTAATGGTAATATAAAGAAGAATTCTTTCAATTTTAAACACAATCAGTTAAGTGAAATTGCTTTACGTGTAAATGGTGTGAGTCATCCTGGTCCACCCTACAAACCAGATTTTGCTTCGGATCAATTTATGCACAGTTATGTTGATTTTATGGATGTCTTTGGCTTTTACAATACGGATGACACCAACGGACTGACTATGAAAGAGTTTAAGAGTGGATATACTATTTATGCATTTGATTTGACTGCTGACAGCGATATTAGTGCACCCTATCGTCAAGCGAACGTGCCTCATAATATTCGTTTGGATTTGACGTTCAAAAGAACACTACCTGAGACGATCAATGTATTAATTTATGCACTCTTCGATTCAAATATTGAAATTACAAAGTATCGTGACGTGATTCTTCAGTATAATCGTTAATGAGTTGGTTGACTGCTGACGATATTAAAACTAAAGTACAGCGTAATGCAGACGAAGCGACGTTGAAAGCTTTCGATAATGTCTATTCGCTTGATACCTTACCACCTGCAGTAAATCACTATCCCATCTTTATTGTGCTAAACACTCATTCACAGAATTTAGGCGGTGAGCATTGGAAAGCGATCTTTATTGGAGAAGACCGACGTGGTGAACTATTTGACTCTCTTGCTCA
Source organism: Prostheceraeus crozeri (assembly GCA_907163375.1). Classification (NCBI taxonomy): domain Eukaryota; kingdom Metazoa; phylum Platyhelminthes; order Polycladida; family Euryleptidae; genus Prostheceraeus; species Prostheceraeus crozeri. The sequence continues at coordinate 19,292 of CAJQUW010012079.1, read as the reverse complement.
ACCTCCAAATATACCAACACAGCAGTGGTTGAGAAAACATACGCGTCAATATTAGCGAAATGAACGCATACTACAACATCCACTTTCATCAACGTGTGGTGCTTTTGTACTGTACTTCATCTTAAAACGTTTACATGTATCTCGATTTGTATCTCTTATTCAAAACTTTTCATGTAATCCATCCTCTAATGAAAAAATGATTTGTAAGTTCTATCATGATTTGAAATAAAAACATCATGTTGGAAAAATTGTTTTTTATTTTACAATCCGCTGGGTACGTGCATACTCGATGAGATAGTCTAGGATCACATTTGCTTGTACATGAGATTTTAGTCCAGTAATGATCACTTTACTATTATGAAAGATTGCAACATGCACAATTAACCAACAACTAATGAGAGCTGCAGGAAAAAGTTCGGGTTCATAACACAAATTGTAACTGCTGGTACGAATCTTCAAAAATGATACACTTTCACTCAATTGAGTAGAGATCACCATATTGTCCACAGTCAGATTCGACATCACACACTTCTCCCTCTTCCATATCCGACGTAGTAGTCTCTGTAGCTATAAGCGCATTGACTGCGCCGATGAATGAGAAAGGGCGCCGAGAATCTGTACATTCCCATTTGGGAAGAGTTGAAGATTCCGTGAATTGTTCATCTTCACCACTAACATTTGAGGACGGCCCGGGTAATACTTGCTGTTTGGAAGGTGTTGGTGTAATGTGGTGAGATCGATTTTGGTGTAGAGTCTGAAGCGACGGAGAATGTTGACGATGATGTAGCGATGGCGCTTCATGATGAAAAAATGAGTAAATTGAGCGATGTACCTTCCTTTTATACTTTTCCCAACTACCTTGATGAAATGTGAAGTTAGTATGGAGTTGGGAATGATAGAGTTGAATTCGTCGTTTGTTGACGCGCAACCAGATGCGATTTCCAATACGTGAATGTCTTTTCATATAGAAGTATTTAAAATCCTTCATGATATGATGTAGAGATTGAAAATGACGATAAGATAAAGCAAACTCTCTTCTCACATTTCCAGTTGAATCTTTGAAATAGACGTTTCGATCATGATCCGTTTCAATACGTTGTAGGGAATCTAATTTCCAACTCATGGTGCGTGGTAGTCATGTCTGATTAAGATTTGCATAGTAGGGCGATGAACTCACGACGAATAAATGTCATGATGGAGCGATGTATGTATCTTCTATACTTCTCCCAATTGTATTTGCGTAATGAGAAACAGTTTGCGGAATGAGAATGGCAAATTTGAATTTCATTTCTGTAATGTTGAAGCCAAACTTGATCACCCAAGGAGATGAATCTTAATGTTTCAAAATATTCCAAATCCCTCATGATATCATTGAGGTTGACAAATTGTCGCCATGTTAATGTAATACCTCTTGATGTATGACCATGAGAATTTTTGAAATGTACGTTTCCATTACGATCAACTCTGATATATTGTAGAGAGTCCAAAATCCAAGTCTTCATGATGTTATACAAAGCCGCAGATCAGCAATATCAAAATGTCGTTTTATCATATTTTTCTTAGCAATGCGGCCGCAAATAGATTTGCTAGTAATCGAGCCGCACTCTTTTCTACTCCCATTGATCATGCACAACAGCTAAATGGAAAGTGGGAAGTGGGTGTCACTCAACTTGTTCATAGCAACTGTGTCTATACTTTTGATCATGAGGTGATGACTATTAATATGAGACGCACAGCTGCTTACCAATGTGAAAAGGGCTGTCGAGTATACATTCCACAGTGGCCAAAGAAAGATCTCTCATCATGTGAAAAGTCTATATATGATTTCTTGAATAAAGCGTGTAAACATATTGTCCAATTTACTCCGCACAATGATGATCATAATTATGTACATCATGTAGTTGAGAAAGATTGGATTGTTGGTTTAAGTCCAAGTTTAAGAAATGATTTAGGTTACCTCGCGAGCGCCCTTAACAAGCTATGATAATTATAACGTTAATTACCACCCAAGTGGTCATAAACAGTTAATATATCGAGAGGAAGCTTATTATGTAGATCTTATTCCAAAAAATGAGAAGACGTTGGTGAAGAAGATTGTGATTAAGCCAAGAAAGACAAACATGACTCCTGAAACATTATTGAAGAAATTTAATTATCTCCTTCGAGTTGATGGTAAACAAGTGGCAACATTGACTTATATCAAATCATCTAATCATATTGCGATGAGTAAATTAAATGATGATGATCTAGTATTAGTTTGTTCAAAAGATTTTCATCAGTTCTTACGACATCGTTCTGCAGCTGTTCATGGAAAATTTGATATGCAACATTTACCATGTGAAAGGTCAAATCAATTTGATACAGAATGGACCGTATCTTTATACAGAAAGTGTGTAGAGCCTTTCGGTGGTATCTTACATGAAACGAGAGTGTTGATGCCTCGCATTATTACTTCAGTTAAATTGGTTGTAGATTATTTAAATGAAGTGATTAATGACCAACAAATTTCATTTTCTGAAAAAGAAGGTGTTTTGTCTCTCACTATAAGTGGAAAAGGTATTGAACTAATTATGGACAAAACTCTAATGGACATTTTGGGTTTTGATCAAAATATCTTTAAAAGTGGTACTGTAACCAAAGCTAGCGCAGACATGTCACTATCGCGTCGTATTAACTATTTTCAGATATATTCCAATATTGGTGAAGATGTACGTGTGGGAGATGTTGAAGCTCCATTGCTAGCAATGATACCATACCAGCCAAAAAGCTGCAGTATTTTATCTGAGCACACTTTCAAGAAAGTGCATTATACAAAGCTGAAATCAAACTACATCCCACAAATTGATATTGCAATTTATGACGATGCTGGTGCGTTGATTCCTTTTCATAAAGATGCTGTGACAAGTATCACACTCCATTTCCGAATGAAGAGTTAATGCAAAAGTATGCTAATATATTTTTCCAATGTGAATAATATGGAAAGTGAAAATAAGGACTCGTTTCTAATCTACTTGCCCAGTAATGCTTCTATGAATAAATTTCCCAAAAATAAACCATCAGACTATCGAGTAGAATTAAATCGCCCACTACATTTAGAAGGTGAATGGGAGGTTGGCGTTTCTAGTATTTGCTATGATAGCAATATTCAGAATGTGAATGATTTGGAAGAAATGATATTGACTCCTCGCACCCATGATGGAATAACGATGAATAATGCATTCCAGTTCCCATACAATTTAACATCAGATGGAAAGTGGAACTATGAATGGATTCAGATAAAATCAGATTATTATGGTCCATTTGGGAATGAGAAAATTATTAAGGCATTCAACAGTGGTAATACTTCCATCATGAAGAATAAGGATCAGAAAGTTTATGAGTTTACTATCTATCATTGGAGTGGGAGACAGTTCCTTCGCTTTCATTCTTTTACTAAAGGTCTTACACTGAGGTTGGATAATGAATTCTATCCACATCTCGGTTTTGACCATGGACTACATGTAACGTCAATTGCTACTGCAAATGTTAAAAAAGTTTATTCAAATCGAATCAACAAATTTCATTATAAATTTAAAATATTTGATGAAGATGTTGTAGAATGTGAAGAACGCATCATTTTGAAAAAGCGTGGTGTTCAACCTTTATCACTTATTGAGTTAGTAAAACGATGGAATGAGACTGTGGGTAAGAAGTATGGAGAGAAAATTATGGCGGACAAAAATAAGTTGGTTATTCAGAAATATAATGACAAACTTAGTTTATTTCTCTCCAACCTTGCGTCATTTTGTAAGACATCCAACCCCTATTATTGGAAGCGGTCTGGTGTATGCTTCTCATGAATATCACACTAAAGCTGATTCAGTTAATGATGAATGGTGGGTGGACATCTATGGTGATCGCATCAAGAAAATTTACCAGTCCTATCAAGAATCTAAAGTTGCTATCAATATAATGCCGCGTCTATATCATACAGTTGAAAGCTTCATTCATGTAGTAAATCCTTATATACAGCAGAATTTGAAGCATGTGATGAAAAGGTAAATATGATGTAAAGACACACCACATTTCGTTTTCAATTGAAAATCAACGCGTTGTTCTGAAACTGGGTGATGACATTTCAAATCAAATCAAATCAAATCACGTTTATTGAAATTCACAAAGGCGGTGAAAGTTTACAAATCCATCATAAGATAAAGATAAAAAGTACAAGTAAAAATTATGCATGGAAGCACAGCACAAAAAAAGCATGAAATATTAGCGACCGTACTTAATAAAAGATTCGCTGTAACGACGAGTTGAAGCATAGGGTGCGGTAATTCTATATGGATTTCTACGACTTGTACATCTCTCTTTGAATAAAACACGCAAAGGATGATCAGTATTGACTTCAATCTGCCTGAACAAACGATTACAGAGACTATCAACAGCATTAGATAAGTCAGAATATTCACAATTGGGAAAAAACCGTGCAGCACGACTCTCAACTCTCAACAATTTACGAAACAAATATTTTGGCAGATTACAGAAACAAGGAAAAGAAAAGGTTAGTAAAGAACGAATAAAACAAACGTAACATTTAAAAATTAGTTCTTAGGAGCAATTTGCTCTCTTCAGATTGCGTAAAATGAAAATTTTACGATAACATTTAGCAGTGGTAAGTCTAACATGTTCATTCCATGAAAAATCACACGAGAATGTAACACCGAGCAATTTTACTGATTGTACTGTTTGAATAGTAACACCACTTTCAGAGACAATTTCAGTTAAACTCAAATTCTTCTTGGTACAATAATTCATAATGCAACTTTTCGAAAAGTTTATGTTAAGACCGACAGATTGAGACCACCTATCTACATTAGTCCATTCCAACTGCAGACGATCTTCACTATCATAACGCACATAATGCAGTAATGTTATGTCATCAGCATATTTTACCATTTTTGAATTCTCACAAATTGGCTGGAGGGCGTCGATGACAACAGAAAATAAAATAGGCCCGAGACAGCTACCTTGGGGCACTCCACTAGATATATCACACCAATCCGACAACGCATCATTAACTCGAACACGTTGTTTGCGCCCACAGAGAAAGTCTTTTACAAACACTAGAGCCTGGCGCGGAATATTCAAACTGACAAGAGATGACAAAATTGATTGAAATGTTAGGCGATCAAAAGCTTTAGAAAAATCCGCCGCAACTACCCGGACTGCTCCAGGCTTACGATCCAGATAACTAAGGATGCTATCATTTACATAAGTCAAAGCAGTGGAAGTTCCTTTGCCCATACCCGGTACATAGGCAAACTGCATACCATCAATCTTACTGAGTATGTACGGTAATATCCAATTAGATAGTACTACACGTTCCATTACTTTAGAAAGCACAGGTGTGATAGATATTGGACGGTGATCAGACAAATTCGTAGCTTTAGCACACTTTGGAATAGGCACAATATCACAGAATTTAAAGAGGGAAGGTATTCGACCAAAACCAAAACATTTATTGAAAATAAAAGCAATCGGACCGGCTAGGATGCTAGAATTATCACGATACACCCAAAAAGGGATACCATCGTGTCCGCCATTACCCTTCTTCAACTTTTGTAAATATTGATCTAATTCATAATCCTGCACAGTAAGGGTATGATCAGGCAAAGATTTACACACATCATAATTGAAATGAATAGAGTCATCACCATCTTGGAATACAGAAGCAAAGTATTGATTCAACTCATCCGCTGAGAAGGCAATGGATGAATCGGCACGATTATTCCTTGAAACATTCCGAATGCGATTCCAATCATCCCTAGTATGACAAGAATCATCAACTTTCCTTAGATAACTGGACTTCAAAAACGTAGAATACCTGATCACTTCCAGTCGAAGCTTCATGTACTTCTGCTGGTCTTTCTTGCAGAAAGCACGATCCCTTTTATCAATTAGAATTTTAAGTCGTCCATCCAACCATGGGGGATCAGTATTCCTGAACCGAACAGTGATCCAAGGAAAACATGTATCGAACACATACCATAATACATTTTGAAGCGCAATACTTGCTACATTCAATATCAATTGAGTAAAAATTTGAAAAAACTCTTTGGTTTTTCAAAGCTACAAACTGTGTTTACTGCTGCGCATACGATTGGTATAGAAACACCAATGACACTTGATAAACATGAACAGCACCTTTACATTCAAAGTGATTTGATTCTTCCTATTTCTGTTGGTGAGAAAAAAGAATACATTTTACCTGATTTCATTCATGATAAAGACGCTTCATATGGAATAGTCGAGATGTTTGAATCTATTTTCCATCATCCCGTCGTCAAACAAACTATACCCTCTATTGCTATCAAAATTACCAATGGTTTACAAGAGTGCATCCATGTGAAAGATACTAAATCCCTCGTAACTTTAGTGTTTCGGAAAAGAAAGTGAAGTCATTGTGATATGTTTATTGAAATAAAAATATGTGTATGAAAAAGTCTTTTCACAGATAAAGGGGGAATGGGCTGACTGTAGGCATATATTCACAAGGAAGAAACGATCTCATGCGATACATAAAACAACCATGTATATCTACAAAAAGCAACATCAAAATACTGAGTTAAAGTTGATTATGTCAATACATCTCCTGAATGTGGTAGCGTGAGTTTTATTCTTTTGGGTGGAGGTATGTTTGTGTCAGGATGTCCATGTGGAAGAGATGTGTTATGTCCTATCCAACACCTCTTATCCTCCCATGCTGAAAGCGCTCGTTTCTTGAACGTGTGCGTTTTCACAGTATGAACTTGAGATTTTAAGATTGTCATATTGACAAACGTTATATTTTTATTTTTATAGGCCTTCTTATAGGACCGATGTTTCATTTTGTGAACAATGGATTTTGATATACCTTTAGCACGCTTAATACTATCTGCACATTCTTTTAATTTCATGGAATACATTTTAGGACGGAGGCGAATCATTTCATCTATTTCCTTTACTGCTGTTTCATCCTTAAAACAACCAAGTTTGGCTTTATTCTGTATGGAATAGAGTGGATGAGTGGGATTGTAGTTAGATGTGTCGAAATATTTTTCTAATGACTTGCCTACTTCATTAAAATTTAAATCTTTTTGAGTGGTAATTCCTAAAAAGAAACTATCTGTATCACCACCCAGCAAGCGAGCCTCTTTTACGAGAGGGCATGGTTTTAATATTTTGTAGAAGAGTTGATACATTTCAAGCTTGGAATAATCTAAAACGGCTTGCCCAATATAGATGGGTTTGCACAACTCAACTTCTGATTTTATCATTTTAACACCTCAAGATCCTCATCGATGATGTCTCTATCAATGAAAAGAGGTGATGAGGTCAATTTGTGATATTTTTGTTCATCAACGACTAGTTTGTAGTTCATACGTTTTCTAACATCCTCCATGGTCTTTCCGAAAAGACTGTTATTCTTATATTTATAAAAATCCTTTTCAAAATTATTTTGGGCGAGTGCACGTTTTTGACTGTTACTATCTATGTAGGGTTTGAGGAAGGCTATCTGTCTAAATTTGATAATGCGGTGAACTGACTTTAGAAGCATGCCGATTTCTGAATAGAATTTTAGTATGCAGAAGTGCACGAGATAATTTTTCTTATCATATTGGGTGAGCAAAAGTTTGCGGCATGGTTTGTACCTTGGCTGTCCACACTCTGTTAAGTTATTATGAAATGTGACATGAATGGTGAAAACATATCTTCAGTCACTTCACCAGATTCAGGTGCGAGTGGGAAATCAGCAGTTTTATTTTTAATACTATTTGGATAAATCAAATCCACTTCAAAATAATATCCCCAATCACCTTCATCTGGAATCTTCAGAATGTTTGAAGGGTTGGAGTAATACGCAAGCTCATCTTGATTTAACCAACTAAACTCGGAGTGAGGTAGTGGTTTAGACAGTGAACTGCCATATAAATTATTTTGGTCATAGTACTTTAGGTGGATATGATCATTACCTACTGTTTTAGATTTTATGTGATGTTTATTCACATATGTGAGACCACCACGTATTCCGCGCTCAAATATGTTATACATCTCGGGGTCTTGTAAGAGATGGATGGTCTCACCAGTCATTTTAAAGGCTGATTTAAAGGACATGGCTGGTAGACTGACAAAGTGGACAGGATCTAATTTGTCTTCTTCTAATGCCACTCGTCGAAATTCCTGAAAGACATCAGCCAGCAAAATGACATCTAATTCTAAGTAAGCGATCATATAATCGCCAAACGTTTTACAATCAAATTTTAACCATGCCTCTTGAGCATGTTCATAGTCCTCTACTGGACAATCTTGACCCGTCAAATCGTTTTGGAATTTGCCAATGGAAGGAAGGGTTGTTTCATTTAGTTTAGACATTGAGCTAAAATACGCATAGGGAGAGACTCCTTTGCGAGTGATTATTTCATCCGTTAAGTTTGGATAGTGTTTCTTCAAAGTTTGACTATGGGGAAGAAACTTGAGATTACGAACGAGAGAAGCTAGTCACGCTGACATGAATTGGAATGAATCTAAAAATTTTATTTCGAAGAAGACTGTCTTATTTTCTTTAGTTTTATCTACTGGTACTTTTGCTGTCATTGCCATGAATTTTTCTCTCGTTTGCGCTATTACATTAAACTGCCACGATTTCATCTGGCTCAACCCTCCTTTTATGAGCATATGACTGTCATAGCCCTCAAAGTTATGAAAAATGACGGGTAGTACACGACGTCTCAACCTAAGTGAAAAGTTACATTTGGAGCAGAGTGCGTTTCTAAATTTACCAGTGATGTGATCATGATCACACACTTTCTTAATTTTATCGTCATCAAATGTTTTATGACATTTAGGGCACGATGTTCAACTTTCAAATTTCTGTTTGTCTTCATCTGACATATGTAGTGACTTACGCTGCAATTGGGAATCATATGATTGTTGAAATTTAGCAGCTGTATCGAGAAATTCTAGAAATTTTGAAATACAATCTTCACCTTGCCAAGTATGCATTTTGTTTTGCCTATTTCTAAAGTGGTCATGCCATACTTCATAGCAGGATATGGCTGCTGGCTTGTGGATGATATCATCAATGTAGCATTCTATGTCTGCGTAAATGACACGCAGAGGACTTAATTCGTCACCATTATCTCTATGTGAAAATATTTTATCTTTGGGCATGCGTTCCATTTGTAATTTACCTCGCTTGCACCATTCATAGTGAGTTTCAAATTTATCTTTACTCCAAAAGGAGCGGATGCAGCGGTATCATACAAAATGTTCACCTCTTTTAGAGTGCCCCAAGTGTGTGTACAAGCGAGAGATTTTGGGAATACCACAGTAGTGCCATTCCTCGCTATCATCTTGTTTTACTAATAAGAGGTTGACTACACGTTCATAACAAGTTGAACGTGAATTATAGCGGGCACCCTTCAACCCCTTCTCCCACACGTGAACGACAATTTTAATCTTATTATGTTTTTCGAACGTTTCTACATCTTTGGTTTTCATGTTGTTACTATCACAACCTTCAAAGTCTAGTTCATCCTCCCACTGTCTATAGCTATAGGTGCGATCTCGATGCGCGTTGATATCATTATAGTGAAGGATGGATAGGACTGCGTATTTGAAACACTGCGATTTACAATTGACATTGATGACAGCTTTCTTATTATACAACGTTTTTGGTAGTTTAAATGTGCCTCGAGCTGCATGACTTTCTAATAGGGAAATTTTGAATATGGCTGAGTCCACACCATCAAAAATGAGAGCGCTGTCGCGTTGATTGAATTTATCTACATTTGATTTTAAACATTGAATGTGAAAATTTAGCCAAGACTCGCAGTCTACAACTTCGGTTGCGGAAGAGGAAGGAACATGAAACTGTATTCTCTCCGTCACTTGACCCGTTTGAAAATCTATTTTAATATATTTTAGTTTAAGGTAGATGAGCGCCTTCATTCTAAAATTGTCTAAATTGTTGAAGAGCGCTTCGATAATGTTAGAATTTTGAAGGAGCCACTCAGGAAAATCTACTATTTGAGTATTGGACTCCATGCAGTAGTCGCGTACTAAATTATTATGTGAAACATTAATGAGGGAGATGGTAGAGGTACCGTTGGTGTAGTGATCATTTGCATGCGTGTGTTGAAGTCTGTGCGAAGATCGCTGAAAGTGACTATCAAAAGAAAGAGGGCACAAATCGCAAGGAAAGGAGATGTCATCGTCAGAATCAACTTCACCTCCGGAGATTGACGTCGCTTTGCGTTGACACACACGTTGTTTGATGTGTCGAAGGAGACTGTGCTTCCTTGTAAACATATGTCCGCAGTCGGCACATTCCCACTCGTTGCCTTGTCGCGAGAGTCCTGAGCTTGAACTCACATCACCTGAAAGAGAAATCATTCTATCATCTCTGTTCAAGTCTCAGTGTATTGTTACAACCTACTTTGACTCAACAACTCCAAACTTTCCTCGAGAAGGGAGGGCGTTGGTGATGAAGTTGATGCCTGAAATTGAGGAAGATGCTATTAGCCACACGTTTGAGGGAGATGAGTGAAGAAATTTTCAACTTACCATTTCAACGAAATCGAGTTTAAGGTTGATACTTCAACAAGATAGTGACTTCACTCAAATTTGGAATTCACGAGAGAGCAGTTCACTTGTACGCCTCAAATATAGAATTCGCCAGAGAACACTTCACTTATATGTCACAAAGACAGAGTGAAATGACACGAATGTCACTTTACATATATACTTTCATATTCATCATTCATTGGCTGTTCATTCTGATTGGTTGCTTGTTGATACTTAAGAATTAGAAAACATTTCAAAGTTATTATTCACAGTCAACATGACAAGCCCTCCGACAACGCCGAACACAAAATTCTCTTCTACATGCTCAACACCAAAGGCGCTCGTTGCACCAAACGCTCCAACGAAGGGGAAGGTAGAGAAGGTGTACCGACTGGACAATATCAGAAAGTTGTCATTACCAGCGGACGACGAAGAGAGTGTATGTGAGAAGGAGTGTCCCGACTTAACAGGCGTGAGGTGGAAGTATCTGCAGTACGATACTGATGATGTGATGGAGATCACCAGCACCAAATTCCTCCACCAATTATGGGAATGGTACACCCCTAACTCCCAGCCACGAACTATGGCGGAGTGGGAGTACATCGACAAAGTGAGGCTCGCAGTAGAAGAACGATTGAAGCAAGTGAACTGTTTTTGTTATCTATGTGAAGCCAGACTCTGGGACGATATTGACGATGAAGACCTTTTGAAATACATGCCATAATAAATTTTTATTTCGTATTATCTTTGCTTTCATACTGACTTACTTGAATGGGGCTTCAGTGGATGATTTAACCATGTATACTTTTTCATTCGGAAATAGTAGCACGCTTAGTCTAGCTTGTAAATCTTATAACATTTCATATGGGCGATGATGGTAGATGAAATAGTGTCAAATAAAATTAAGATAGCTTACACTTCTGATACAGGGATAGCAATCGACTGCGATCCATGTGTAAAGAGCTTGTTAGACTACGGAAGAGAGAAGTGTGTTATGTTGCGTGTGGCGCGTGAGTGTCCTCCCATTTCATTCCATTCATCAATTCGTCTCATTGATAGAGACAGGTAGAACTCATGGTTCTCATAACGTATGCAATGGAAAGTTTTAGGTAACCTTCGACAGTTGGCTAAATGTCGCCCTGGCGCGAATGCATACTACGTTGAGACAGAGGCAATCACTTGCAAACATGACGCAGAGAGGTTTAACAAGATTGACCATTGCCGAATGTCCCTTGCGGTATACATAGCTACGGGTTTCACCGCCGCCCTTTACAGGAACGCCCGTCGAAAGGAAGTATTACACCGAACTGCATTTGCAACGTTCAAGTTGACTGATAGCAGATTCAACTTAATGTTAGTATTCGCCAGTCCGAAGACTGCCCAGGGCAAACCGCGTGGAGGTTCTATCATGTCTTGCCCCATGGTGGCCCTTAAGAGAGCCGATGGTTCGTTCTCGGGGGTGTGAATTTAAGTTGACTATTGGCTTGAATAGTCAATGGGTATGACGGTTAGGTTCTCATATACCCTATACCGCCTAGGTCGTGCTGGTGCATCTGGCACCTTTCGGATGCGGGTGGTATTCGGAGTCCACACCTCATCCGTCCAAACGATCTTCTTGATCTTCCCCTTCTTCTCATCCTCTTCATCCCACTCGTCGAGGATGATGAAGTCGGGAATGGCGTTGTCTTCATCCCACTCGTCGAGGATGATGAAGTCGGGAATGCTGTTGGCAGGAGACGTTGCTTCCATCGTGACTTAAAATTGAATGAGAAGCGCTACAATCTTCTGGCTTATATAGGGTTTTCAACAATGAATTGCTCAACAGCGAATCAGAATGCTTCAGGGATGGCAATCGACTGCATAACGTTCAAGTTGACTGATAGCAGATTCAACTTAATGATAGTATTCGCCAGTCTGAAGACTGCCCAGGGCAAACCGCGAGGAGGTTCTATCAAATCTTGCCCCATGGTGGCCCTTAAGAGAGCCGGTGGTTCGTTCTCGGGGGGTCGTCATCTTACAGCCTACCGATTCTGCTGAGAGAGTCTTTGACTCTCTCTTTGGTAGCAGTGTCGACTTCCACGCTAGTTGGTATGTGGCTGAAAAGTGGAATGTAGCGCTATTCCGTTGGATTGACAACACTTGCTGTCATCGGATTGCCAATCTGAGCAAGATTGTTGTGGACTCTGTCTTGCTCCTCTAGCCTAACAAATTCCTCAAATAAATTTCGCGGCCTTAACTGCGGTCCGCGAGGAGAGCTGACTTGACTGTTCGGCGTCTGCATGATTGAAATGAAATGAAATGAGAGGTAGTGGTTTATATACCCCTCTAACGCGACGCAACGTTCAAGTTGACTGACAGCAGATTCAACTTAATGATAGTATTCGCCAGTCCGAAGACTGCCCAGGGCAAACCGCGTGGAGGCTCTATCATGTCTTGCCCCATGGTGGCCCTTAAGAGAGCCGTTGGTTCGTTCTCGTCGTATCTGAAAATAGAAGGAAAAATAGATGAAATTATATTCAAGTGATAGAGATGATATTAACTTACCATAAACCAATTCAACCGGTTCGTTGAACCTTCGATGGTGGTTGCTGAGGCAAGTATTTGGCCGGCAGTTTCCGCTTGCGGTGGCGCAATTCCTTGATGTCACCATCATGTTTTATTGAGAGATGAAGGCAGCGCATCTCCGCCATCGCCCCATCATAGCACTCGCTCGTTTTATCCAAATCCTCACTCTCAAGGATGACGCTGTCGACGATTCTGCTCTTGATGATGGGAATGTGGAGCGTTTTTCTTCTCTCCTTGACAGCGTTATTCTTCGCCTCAAGAAGAGCCATCTTCTCCTGCTGATGTTGGAGTTTGAGCGTCGCCTCCTTCGCCTTCATGTTCCTAATGCATGTGGCCTGATCCTCTACGCGACTCTCACTCGCTAGAGCTCTCTTTTGGAAACCTTCCAACTTCAATACTTGAGCCTTAAGACTCCTAATTTCCGCCACTTGCTTTTTGAGTTCAAAATTCTCATCCCTTAATGCTGAGCATTCGTTTTTATAACGGCTCATTTCATCCTTCAGCTTCTTAATGGCATACTCTTGGCTAACTCTCGCCACACCATCATTCTTAGCCCACTGCTTGGCTTGGGCTTTGATGCCTCTCCCTTTTTTATGTGAGGAGTGCATTTTTGGCGCTGGCACTGCCCGACTCTTCACAATCGCCTTATCGGGATTAGGAGCTATGACCGCCTCCTCGGGTTTGCTAGTGACGACCGCCTCTTCCGTTTCCGATTCAGATTCGGAGATTTCCGACTCAGAGCTAGAAGAGCTGAGGTGATATGTCGTTGGCTGCTCATTCTTGCAGTCTTGTATGGCTTGAACTGCCATCTGCAGCTCTGTCTCCGCATCTAAATCAACTTGAGGTCTTTCAACAGGTGGGATGATGACCTTCCCAACCTCTGAGGCATGCGTCTCTGTCTCCTCATCTTGATCAGGTTTTTCGAAAAGTGGGGTGATGGCTATCCCAACCTCTGAGGTGGTATAATTCTTCACCTTCTTAATGAGACATGTTGAATGCGTCTTATAGAAAGACTCGTTCAGGTTTCCCCTGACGAATTTCATGCACGATGTGCATCCGCTCACCACAGCGACCTCCTTATGCTCTTCGGGAGTGTCGGGGAATTTATTTAAATGGCGCTTGAACTCGCCACCTCGCTTGACTTCGCCACATAGGCACTTTTTAAAATGAAACTTCGAGTTGCCTCTCATTTTGTAACTTATGTATCTGTAAAGGAAGGATGAAATAGAATTACTAACAGGCGACATTGGCAGTCATTCTTATAATCATACAGCTAAATTGTGAGATTGGTAGAAAGTGTCGAACCTTTGAATCCGTTACAGGCATTACTCAGAGGGGATCTTATCCCAACTCCAAGGCCTCGGCCCACAAATCCAACCTCCCGCGGACAGAGCGTGCGTCATATCACTGTGTTGGTATCCGGACCCCGATTTTGACATGAAAACCAGTGGATTGTTTACAAAGGTTGCAAATTCCAAGCCGAAACTCGCCCCCCACAACTTTATAAATGTCTTAGTTGAATTCAGCAGGGTCGAAAACCCCAGAAAACCTCCAAAACTAGTAAATTTAAATTTTTCAACTTTTTAGCACTACTTATGAAATTTTATAAGTAGTTTTTCACTTAGGGCAGGTCAATAGCGACCGAACCTTTTTTGAATCAAGTCAAACGGACTTGTAGAAGCAAAGTTACAAGCCTTTAAAGTTTTGGAGTCTTTTATGGCCTGGAGACGAAGGCCATCTCCTGGCTAACCTCTAAGTCTGACGCCTTAGCTGATATCAGCAATGAAATTTTCTAAGTCGATTTCTTACAGAGACCCGGAATTTGGAATGTCCGAAGCTATCATCGGAGCTCAGAGAGACGACTTACCGTTGACAATCTCTCGTATTAATGTCAAGTCTCTGTCGGTTCCCAGCTTATATAGTTTGTGGCGATCAGCTGATGACGTAATCTCCATCATCCAAAAACTTAAAACGCTTCTATCGCCGATTCTAGAGGTCCGATTGAGCTGGAAATACACCATTTCCGTGTAGAATTGGACGCTGAATCCGAATCTGGCCTCCGTTTTCCCATCCGATGCTTCGTTTTGGCTCTACAGCCTACAGCCATCGCAAAAATTCTAACTCTGTCGTTTTTCGCCATTCTCCCAAAATCTTAAATGGCGTCTCACATCTAAACGAAGACAGATATGAACAAGCCGTTTCTTTCAGTGAATTTGTCTCACTCTTAGCTTTCAAACGAGCTATTGCACGACAAAATCCGTCCACTAGAAGCAAAGTTGGAAGGTCGTTGCCGGGGGGGGGACGTCATCGAAAATTTTTCTCTCCGTTTGCTTTCAAATTCACCATACCGATTCAGAATTTCACGCTGAATCCTAATCTGGCCTCCGTTTTCACATCCGAGCACTGCTTCCACTCGAAACAGCCCATTTTACAACCCAACATTCATCAGATTTCACGAAAAACATCACACACTATAGCCTCAAGACAAAACCTGGCGGTCGCCCAAGTCCACCACGACACTCTGTCGTTCCAGAGGGGGGGGACGTCAGCGAACATTTTGTTCACGTGGACCAACCTGGCCGGCACACCACGACAGACCACAACCTCTGTCGTTCCAGAGGGGGGGGGACGTCAGCGACCATTTTTCGATGGCGGCCATCTTGCGCGGTCCAGAAGTGGAGTTTTACTTACTACTCGCAGGACTGTTCTCAGCAAAAAACTGAATATTTTCATGTAAAAATTTTCACTGTTTACAGATACCTTTTTGCATCTTCCGTTTCCTGGATCCTTCGAATTTTTTTGACCGTATCGTGTCTTGATTCGATTAATGAGTACTGAGCTGATAGCATTGTGTGGACCGAGTCCCCATCTTTCAGTATAAGTGCATTAGTTATTCACGTCACAAGTATTCTTTTTTGTAATAGGTCTCATAGTTATTTTACTGGTAGGCATATTATTATTATTGCAATTTGCCATTTATTTATTGGTTTGATCTTATTATCAATCTTTCCCTTCGTTCACTCTTGCATTTTTTAGGATTCGACGTTAATTTTCTTCCATGTTGTTCTAAGTATTAAGGTGATAAGCTATTACTGCCTTCAATATTGTATTAGCTGCTAGTTTTGATCCGGTTATAAGATTATGGAGTTTGGCCGAAATCCTAATCGCCAGGCATTGCTAGTGTAGGTGTGAGATCCATTGACTGTTTAGATCCATTGACTGTTAACGCCCGCCTCAGCGAGGCAGCCCCTCGACAATAGGTTGCAGTCCGGCCTGTTGCCCTTGGGCTTTGAGAGCACATAGTCCTAGAATTTTGCCTTATTCGACCAGGGGTAACAATAAAACTTTGCTTGCGGCTTCTAGAGTTAGATACCATTACCCTTACAGTATTAAGAAAAAGGCTTATGTAGTCGATAGCACGGGTTCCTTTTCTATTGACAGTTGTAATAGAAAAGGGTGCTTGTGCGGTGGGTGCATACATAAATCTTCCTTTTCGTATCAAACACCATTAGAAAGGCTTTTCTCATAGATTTAAGTGGTTCTTTCGATTGCAAATCCAGCTTTGTAATCTATCTCATTTCTTGCAGCGAATGCGGGTTCCAATATGTTGGCAAAACCACCCAATCTCCAAATGCTAGGTTGAATGGTCACCGTCACCATGCATTCTCAAAACCCACTACTTTCCTTTATGAACACTTTAGGCAAGATGGTCATAATTTTTGCAACATTAAATTGCAAATTATAGACCATGTGGATTCCAACTTCTCTGATAATTCTGACCTTAGGGATAGGGAACTTCTGAAGAAGGAGGATTTTTGGATTAAAACACTATGTACAATCTTCCCACTTGGCTTGAACGATAGAATTCAAGGTTTTGGTTGTGTCTCCAAAGGTTCCTTACATAAGCAGTACTTCTCTTCTCCGGTCCTTAGAAGACCTAGAGGGCATGGGATTCACAGTAATAAGAGAAATGTCTTGACTAAATGCTTGGAGTCTCTCTACGATAAAATTAATAGCCTTTGTTTTTCCAACATGTTTTACGAATTTTACATCACTTTGAAATCTCTTAGTCGTACCACACTTAAACAACTTCTTGCTTTTACTCTTAGCAAGCCGGGTACCTGCTCGTATCTAGTTGAATCCTTCTGTTCGAGATTCTTAAAAGTCGAAGATTCCGTTGATAAGGTCGACAGGGAAGTTATTATCATCCCTTTTGAGTGCAAAGAAGTAGATCTCTTAAAAGTTTCTTCCATTTTCGCTGATTCACATGTTAACAGTATGTTGCCTAATCCAATTCGTAGTAAATGTCCACTACAGGTTTCCTTCAAATACACCACCCCTATTGGTCGGAAGCTCTTCAATTACAACCAGATCTTGAAGAATGCTTCTATTGATGAAATCAGAGAATTTATTAGCAAGCCTTGTCTTTGTTCTAATTCTATCTTCTGCTACAAGCCCGCTTCACACGTGGTTACTGGTGACTTGAGTATTATATCCAACCCTACTAAACTTAGGGATTTGATGGCTAAGGGCTCCAATTATAGAGAGCCTATTCACAAGTCTTGGGATTTTGTTAGAGTCAGTGTTAAAAATGCATTAGTTGCATTTATTGAAAAGTCCTGCAGAAAATACGCCCTTAAGAATTCTGACTTCCAGGATTGGTCGGAGGCTGTCCTTAAGATAATGAAAAATCGCATTTCCTTCCTAAGTTCTAGCTTTCCATCTTTGCATTCGCACGAGGTACTAAGATCTAAGGAGTGTAAAAACTTCATCTCAAACTTTCAGAAGAATTACGTCATTACTCCGGCAAATAAGGCCGCTAACAATTTTGTCATTGTGTGTAGGAAGTATTACCTCATTGTCCTCTTGAACGAACTAGGCTTTGACCTTAGAAGTTTCAATGCTGTTGGTAATCAGACTTACGCACCAGTAATTTCTTCCATTAATAACATAATTGCCGAACATTGCACCGCCCTCAAGGATTCCTTTGGCATAACGGTTAAAGATAAGTTTATGGTTTTACCTAAACTTTTCTGGATACCTAAATTGCACAAAAATCCGTATAAGAGTAGATTCATAGCTGGTGCCAGGAACAGCACTTCCAAAGATTTGGCCATACTTGTGAACAAAGGTTTGCAATTGGTCCGGGACAAGTTTAGTAGTTATTGCCTTTCCATCAAGCATAATTCAGATGTGAACGCCTTCTGGAGCATTAACTCTTCTGGGGAATTCCTTGACAAGATGTCGAGTTTGAATTGCCACTCCTTGCAAGTATATGATTTCTCCACACTCTATACGAATCTTAATTTAGACCAGGTTATGGAGTCCTTGAAAGACTTATGTGAGTTAATTTTTAGCAGTTCCAAGAGCTTTATTTGCATTGGCTATTATGGAACCTTGTTCTCGAATAAAAAATACAGAGGGTATCACTGCTGGTCCAAAACCCAATTCCTTAATGCAATAAGTTTCATCCTGGATAACACTTTTGTCACTTTCGGGGACTTGTCTTCAAGCAAATTCGAGGCATACCTATGGGTGGGAATTCCAGCTCGCTCTTAGCTGACCTGTTTTTGGCTTACAGGGAGTTTAAGTTTGTGAGGGGGCTCCTAGCGAGTAAGAGATTTGGCTTAGCCAAACTTCTCTCTCGTACCACTAGGTATGTCGACGACATTTGTGTGTTTAACTACAAACATTTTGATAAGATCCTTCCTGAAATCTACGCGGTAGATCTCTTAGCTAGCAGAAGCGGAGACAATAACATATGCGTTAATTATTTGGATGTAAAAATCAGGATCGAAGATGGTGGCCAATACATCACAGAGGTTTACCATAAGGTTGATGAGTTCAGCTTCCCAGTGGTGCTGTATACTTTCCCCGAGAGTAACATGCATTTGAACACTGGCTTAAACATCTTTGCTGCCCAACTCATCAGGTTCGCCAGGATTTCATCTGATGCTTCCGCCTTCACATCAAGAGCTAAAGGCATTTTTGATATCTTTAAAGGACGGGGTTAGAAGAATAATTTGCTGGTTAATTCTTGCATTAAGTCCTTTTCCAAGAATAGGTTTCTCGTTTTTAAGTTTGATTGTTTTTCGCCCCGCCAGATGTCATCCATCATTGGCATGTTGGGCTAAGAAAAC
>CAJQUW010012078.1:0-59685 GCA_907163375.1 Prostheceraeus crozeri | reverse complement strand
AGCAGTGGTCGATGATGCTAGCACTCTATTTCTAGAGTTAATGAATACATTCTCTGATAGCATTGTCATGGCGCGATTAGTTGCGAAAATTAAGTTTAGTCAATTTGGAAAGGAAGAGGTGGAAAGTCGCTCTTTCCATTTTGCTTCTTATTCAATGGAAGTGGTAGATCACCCCGAAGAATTTTTTAAAAGACATATGATAAAAATTGCTGAACGTCTTAACGCATTTAACCATCATGGTAGCAGTCTAGTGATTGAAGCGATTTCAGATATTCACATTCAACTTTCCATAAAGAAAAATTGAAAATGCAGTGGTACTTGATTGTAGCACAACTGGTTTTCGAGCTATGTCTGCTCACTCTCGAAGTATATTCCTTCTGTACATGTGTCTATTATTTAGAAAAGGCTAGCAAATTCATATCTTCAAAAAGACTTGCCATAGACATCAGTAACGGCGAAACTATGTGTTGTGATGTATGTAAGCGAAAGGATGGAAATGAAAAGCGCATCTTCAAGAGATGTAAGCATGCTTTTTGTCAACGCTGTTTCATACGTAATTGCATTCAACTTTGCAAATGTAACCACTGTGACATTGCTCATTTCGAGTGTCACTTATGTCGCAATAGTTAGTACCTATGCAAATGTGGTAAAGATAGGTTTTAGCAAAGACTAACACGGAAAATGGCGAAACGTAAAAGTCAAAAGTTTTCTTCAGCCATTCAAGCTCTCCGACGAATGAAAGCAAATCAGCGATACAATGCTATACGACATGCCAACGATAAATTCATTCATGAAATTATTTCTCACGTGAGAAAGTTGAGGACGAAGAAATTAGCACCAAAACAACGAAAGTTACTTAAGCGATATGCTACGAAATTGCGTTTCATCTCCAATCCTAAAGTCACCCTTCAAAGAAAGAGGAAAACTCTAACACAAAAGGGCGGTTTCCTTTCAGCAATACTTCCAATGATAGCTCCTGCCGTGGGCAACCTATTGGGTAATATCTTTGGCTCTAAGCGTTAATTATGCAAATGTTGAGTCTCAAAGTATTAAAATGGATTTCAGACTTCAATGTGATAAAGTTCTGACTGTATCATGTCCATCTCATGCAGGTAAAACTGTTTTCACGCTGAATTTATTGGATAAAAGAAGGGAGTTGTTTAAGGAACCTATCAATCGAGTGATTTGGTGTTATGGTATTTATCAACCGTCGTTGTTTCAGGAATTGCAAAGTCGCAACTTATTCGACATGAAGGAATTATTCAGTGGATAAACTTCAGTCTAATGATGTTGTTGTATTGGATGATTTATTAAAAGAAAGTAAGAATTCAAAAGATGTTACAGATATGTTCACAAAACTCGTGCAGCACATCATAAAAGGTGTTTTATCATCTATATCACACAAAATTTGTTTCCTGATGGAAAAGAAGCTCGTACACGAAACCTGAATACACACTATTATGCTATTTTCAAGAATCCGCGAGATAAAAGTCAATTTGAAATTTTAGCGCGACAAGTTGCACCCAGAGGATCAAAAGCCTTAATTGAAATTTTTCAAGCAGCTACTGAAAAACCATACGGTTACTTATTCATTGACTTTACGCAAGAGTGTCCGGAAGAATTTAGATTTCGAAGTGATATTTTGAAAACTCCCATGATTATCTACAAACTATGAGTTCTTATTCTCGCATGATTGTTATTCCTCAGGATGAATATGTACAATTGACTGCCATGCAGCAAGTAAAGCAACCTCTTGCAAATCAAATGTATAGGAAAGAAATAGATTATCAGCAAAATGTTCACATCAAAGATCCACATCGTGCTGTATTATTACAATCGGAAAAACTGTTGAGCAATTGAAAAACTTGAAGAATAAGATGCGTGACTCTGTATCGACTGCTACACCTTTAGCATCTCGCGCACATGCCATATCTCTTTTCAACAGTATTGAACCCCATCTCAATGTAAATGATAGAGGAGAAATCATTACAGATGAAAATAAAGTGATTGATGCTTCACGTTATGAAGACTTGATTCAGTATGCGACACGTAGAAAGCGCCGTCAGGGCTATGTTCCACCTGGTTGGTCATACTTTCTTAAACTATTGAAAAAGCATAATGTGCCAAAATTTGCTTTAAATAATGAGACATTGAAAGAACTTGATTCAACAGTGGCTACTACTCCAATGCTTCAGACGATGAAAATGCCAACAAATTGGTTTAAGACGTCACCTGCTACATCCCCTCCCACACTCACTAAGCAAACAAGAGGAAGAACTCGACGTAGATCTACATCATCACTAAAACTAGTAAAAGGAAAACGTAAAACAGCTCCTCCTAGGAAATACATGTTCTCAGACTATTAATATGAAGCAGATGTGTTGCTTGCCATGTAATGAGCCGCCAGAGGTGAATGTCGTTGTCACTTGCACTTGCTGCGCCAGCTCTCACAATGAAACCCCTAAGCAATGTGAACACGATTGCAAAACCGCTAAAGCTAAATGCTGCAGTTGTTGTAAATGTAGAAAGGCAAGAAAACAAAAGGATGAGAAGGAGAAAAAAGAGTCAGTCGTCATCGACTGAACGTTTGAAGTCAATCTATTATGATGTAAAACATCCAGCAGGATTTGCATCTATCAAGAAATTATCAAAAGCGAGTGGTCCTCCACAATCACAAGTGAAACGATGGTTAAGGGGTCAGGCTACCTATACACTCCACAAACAAGCGAAAAAGAAGTACCGCACCCGCCATTATATTGTTCATGACATCGATGAACAGTGGCAAGCAGATTTGTGTGATGTTGCCTCCATTTCAAAACATAACTCGGGCAATAATTTTATTTTAACCGTCATTGATATTTTCTCGCGTTATGCGTGGGCTCAACCTTTAAAAACTAAAGAAGGGAAAGGAGTAGCAAAAGCATTCCAAACAATTTTTCGAGAAGGTCGCATTCCAAAAAGAATTCAGAGTGATCAAGGAAAAGAGTTTGAAAATCAGCATGTGACAAGATTATTTGAGAGGCATGACATTGAGTTGTTTAGTGTAAAGAGTGCTTATAAAGCTGCACTCGTTGAACGTTTTAATCGCACATTAAAAAATCGCTTGTGGCGACATTTTACTGCCAACTTGACACAAAATTGGACAAAGGTTCTACAAGATACACTCCATGCCTACAATCACTCTATCCATCGTTCTATTGGACTCAGACCAGTAGATGTAAATGCTGACAATGTAGATAAAGTGCGCGAATCATTCCAACGTAAACGCACTCATGTGAAAAGTGATGTGAAAATTGGCGATAAAGTTCGTATCTCAAAAGTGAAAAGTGTTTTTGCTAAAGGGTACCTTCCGAATTGGACAGAGGAGGTATTTACAGTATCAAGGATTAATCAAAAAGACTCTCCGACCACCTACAAGTTGAAAGATTACGATAATGAAGAAATTGAGGGTAGCTTTTACCGCGATGAGATTGAGGTAGTCACTGAAAGTGAAACATATTTGGTAGAGAAAATCATTCGATGTAAAAAACGGCAAGGTGAAGAATGGTGTCTTGTTAAATGGACTGGTTATCCTTCAAGTATGAACTCTTGGATGCGTCGTGCTGACATCTTTCACCTAAGTGATCGACAGTGACTAACAATGTTTAGGATTTGAGCTATGAATCCAACTGCCTCATTTTATTCACGACCCTCCTATGTAAGTGGTGGAGGACAAATTTACATCGGCGCTCGCCGCCAACATGGAGGTAGCATACTTGGTGCACTGAAATCTGTTGTAGCACCTCTCATATCCAATGTCGGTAGATCTTTAAAACGAAATGTTTTAAGTAATGCCGTTGGCTTTGCTGGTGATGTTGCTAGTGATCTTTCCAGAGGTAGAAGTTTTAAGAGCAGTTTGTTGAATCGTGGGAAGGAACGCGGTTTAAAAACATTGAAGCAGACCTTTGCTGGTGTTACTCAAGGAAAGAAATCACCTAAACGAATGAAAAAAGGAAGGAGGAAACATCGCGGAGCTGGTAAGGTGCGATCTTCAGTCAAAAGGCATTCACGCAAACGTCGTAGAGGCTCTAATCATTCATCAGGCGCTAAACGACGACGCTGCTATAACTTCTAATCATGGAGTGTAAAACTTCCTGTTTTTGTTTGTTCGATCAACAAGCCATACAGACAGATATTCTTAGTTCAAGTATTGTAGATTATCATCCTCGAACAGCTGAGAATGCTGGCCCCATTGAATTTGTTATTCCTGGTGGTAGTGATGACTACATAGATTTGAGTTATGCGATGCTTGATTTGAGGTTTAGAATTCAGCAAGCAGATGGAACTGCTATTGACGATACACATAAAGTTGGACTGAACAATTTACCATTGACTACATTACTTCGCGATGTTTCTCTAACGATTGGAGAGCAGCAGGTGGAAGGTGGTCAAAGCGATTATCCCTATAAATCATATTTCAATCATGTATCACAGTTTCATCCAGCAGCACAAAAAAGTCATATGGAAGCCATGGGATGGTACAGAGATGAAGCAGGAAAATTTGATGTTGAAACAAACAGTGGCTTTGTAAAGCGATCTGCTATGATTAAAGATAGTAGAGTATGTCAGCTATATGGTCCGCTGAATTTAGACTTCTTTAGACAGTCAAAGTTTTTACTCTGTAATACCAGCATGCGACTCAAGCTGACATTGAATAAGCCTGAATTTGCGCTAAATGCATTTGCTAAAGTTGACAATTTTAGAATTCATGTGGAAGATATTGCACTTTACATTCGTCGAGTAGTACCGAATCCAAGTGTCATTAGAGGACATGCTGAAGGTCTTAACCGCCAAAATGCCATTTACCCCGTTCAGCATACAAAGCTTCTCACCTTTACAATTCCGAAAGATCAAAAGAGTTTCATGAAAGATGGCCTCTTTCTATCGGAAGCACCGAAGCTCCTCATGGTGGCAATGGTTGAAAATGACGCATTTAATGGTAATATAAAGAAGAATCCTTTCAATTTTAAACACAATCAGTTAAGTGAAATTGCTTTACGTGTAAATGGTGTGAGTCATCCTGGTCCACCCTATAAACCAGATTTTGCTGCGGATCAATTTATGCGCAGTTATGTTGATTTTATGGATGTCTTTGGCTTTTACAATACGGATGACACCAACCGACTGACTATGAAAGAGTTTAAGAGTGGATATACTATTTATGCATTTGATTTGACTGCTGACAGCGATATTAGTGCACCCTATCGTCAAGCGAACGTGCCTCATAATATTCGTTTGGATTTGACGTTCAAAAGAACACTACCTGAGACGATCAATGTATTAATTTATGCAGTCTTCGATTCAAACATTGAAATTACAAAGTATCGTGACGTGATTCTTCAGTATAATCGTTAATGAGTTGGTTGACTGCTGACGATATTAAGACTAAAGTGCAGCGTAATGCAGACGAAGCGACGTTGAAAGCTTTCGATAATGTCTATTCACTCGATACCTTACCACCTGCAGTAAATCACTATCCCATCTTTATTGTGCTAAACACTCATTCGCAGAATTTAGGCGGTGAGCATTGGAAAGCGATCTTTATTGGAGAAGACCGACGTGGTGAACTATTTGACTCTCTTGCTCAACCTCCAAATATACCAACACAGCAGTGGTTGAGAAAACATACGCGTCAATATCAGCGAAATGAACGCATACTACAACATCCACTTTCATCAACGTGTGGTGCTTTTGTACTGTACTTCATCTTAAAACGTTTACATGTATCTCGATTTGCATCTATTATTCAAAACTTTTCATGTAATCCATCCTCTAATGAAAAAATGATTTGTAAGTTCTATCATGATTTGAAATAAAAACATCATGTTGGAAAAATTGTTTTTATTTTACAATCCGCTGGGTACGTACATACTCAATGAGATAGTCTAGGATCACATTTGCTTGTACATGAGATTTTAGTCCAGTAATGATCACTTTACTATTATGAAAGATTGCCACATGCACAGGTAACCAACAACTAATGAGAGCTGCAGGAAAAAGTTCGGGTTCATAACACAAATTGTAACTGCTGGTACGAATCTTCAAAAATGATAGACTGTCACTCAATTGAGTAGAGATCACCATATTGTCCACAGTCAGATTCGACATCACACACCTCTCCCTCTTCCATATCCGACGTAGTAGTCTCTGTAGCTCTAAGCGCATTGACTGCGCCGATGAATGAGAAAGGGCGCCGAGAATCTGTACAGTCCCATTTGGGAAGAGTTGAAGATTCCGTGAATTATTCATCTTCACCACTAACATTTGAGGACGGCCCGGGTAATACTTGCTGTTTGGAAGCTGTTGGTGTAATGTTGTGAGATCGATTTTGGTGTAGAGTCTGAAGCGACGGAGAATGTTGACGATGGTGTAGCGATGGCGCTTCATGGTGAAAGAATGAGTAAATTGAGCGATGTACCTTCCTTTTATACTTTTCCCAACTACCTTGATGAAATGTGAAGTTAGTATGAAGTTGGGAATGATAGAGTTGAATTCGCCGATTGTTGACGCGCAGCCAGATGCGATTTCCAATACGTGAATGTCTTTTCATATAGAAGTATTTCAAGTCCTTCATGATATGATGTAGAGATTGAAAATGACGATAGGATAAAGCAAACTCTCTTCTCACATTTCCAGTTGAATCTTTGAAATAGACGTTTCGATCATGATCCGTTTCAATACGTTGTAGGGAATCTAATTTCCAACTCATGGTGCGTGATAGTCATGTCTGATTAAGATTTGCATAGTAGGGCGATGAACTCACGACGAATAAATGTCATGATGGAGCGATGTATATATCTTCTATACTTCTCCCAATTGTATTTGCGAAATGAGAAACAGTTTGCGGAATGAGAATGGTAGATTTGAATTTCATTTCTGTAATGTTGAAGCCAAACTTGATCACCCAAGGAGATGAATCTTAATGTTTCAAAATATTCCAAATCCCTCATGATATCATTGAGGTTGACAAATTGTCGCCATGTTAATGTAATTCCTCTTGATGTATGACCATGAGAAGTTTTGAAATGTACGTTTCCATCACGATCAACTCTGATATATTGTAGAGAGTCCAAAATCC
The DNA here is from genome assembly GCA_907163375.1 of Prostheceraeus crozeri. NCBI lineage: Eukaryota > Metazoa > Platyhelminthes > Polycladida > Euryleptidae > Prostheceraeus > Prostheceraeus crozeri. The sequence continues at coordinate 52,568 of CAJQUW010012078.1, read as the reverse complement.
AAGTCTTCATGATGTTATGCAAAGTTGCAGATCAGCAATATAAAAATGTCGTTTTATCATATTTTGCTTAGCAATGCGGCTACAAAGAGATTTACTAGTAATCGAGCCGCACTCTTTTCTACTCCCATTGATCATGCACAACAGCTAAATGGAAATTGGGAAGTGGGTGTCACTCAACTTGTTTATAGCAACTGTGTCTATACTTTTGATCATGAGGTGATGACTATTAATATGAGGCGTACAGCTGCTTATCAATGTGAAAAGGGGTGCCGAGTATACATTCCACAGTGGCCAAAGAAAGATCTCTTATCATGTAAAAAGTTTATATATGATTTCTTGAATAAAGCGAGTAAACATATTGTCCAATTTACTCCGCACAATGATGATTATAATTATGTACATCATGTAGTTGAGAAAGATTGGATTGTTGGTTTAAGTCCAAGTTTAAGAAATGATTTAGGTTACCTCGCTAGCGCCTTAACAAGCTATGATAATTTTAACGTTAATTACCACATAAGTGGTCATAAACAGTTAATATATCGAGAGGAAGCTTATTATGTAGATCTTATTCCAAGAAATGAGAAGACGTTGGTGAAGAAGATTGTGATTAAGCCAAGAAAGACAAACATGACTCCTGAAACATTATTGAAGAAATTTAATTATCTCCTTCGAGTTGATGGCAAACAAGTGGCAACATTGACTTATATTAAATCATCTAATCATATTGCAATAAGCAAATTAAATGATGATGATCTAGTATTAATTTGTTCAAAAGATTTTCATCAGTTCTTACGACATCGTTCTGCAGCTGTTCATGGAAAATCTGATATGCAACATTTACCATGTGAAAGGTCAAATCAATTTGATACAGAATGGACCGTATCTTTATACAGAAAGTGTGTAGAGCCTTTAGGTGGTATCTTACATGAAACAAGAGTGTTGATGCCTCGCATTATTACTTCAGTTAAATTGGTTGTAGATTATTTAAATGAAGTGATTAATGACCAACATATTTCATTTTCTGAAAAAGAAGGTACTTTGTCTCTCACTATAAGTGGAAAAGGTATTGAACTAATTATGGATAAAACTCTAATGGACATTTTGGGTTTTGATCAAAATATCTTTAAAAGTGGTACTGTAACCAAAGCTAGCGCAGACATGTCGCTATCGCGTCGTATTAACTATTTTCAGATATATTCCAATATTGGTGAAGATGTACGTGTGGGAGATGTTGAAGCTCCATTGCTAGCAATGATACCATACCAGCCAAAAAGCTGCAGTATTTTATCTGAGCATACTTTCAAGAAAGTGCATTATACAAAGCTAAAATCAAACTACATCCCACAAATTGATATTGCCATTTATGACGATGCTGGTGCGTTGATTCCTTTTCATAAAGATGCTGTGACAAGTATCACACTCCATTTCCGAATGAAGAGTTAATGCAAACGTATGCTAATATATTTTTCCAATGTGAATAATATGGAAAGTGAAAATAAGGACTCGTTTCTAATCTACTTGCCCAGTAATGCTTCTATGAATAAATTTCCCAAAAATAAACCATCAGACTATCGAGTAGAATTAAATCGGCCACTGCATTTAGAAGGTGAATGGGAGGTTGGCGTTTCTAGTATTTGCTATGATAGCAATATTCAGAATGTGAATGATTTGGAAGAAATGATATTGACTCCTCGCACCCATGATGGAATAACGATGAATAATGCATTTCAGTTCCCATACAATTTAACATCAGATGGAAAGTGGAACTATGAATGGATTCAGATAAAATCAGATTCTTATGAACCATTTGGGAATGAGAAAATTATTAAGGCATTCAACAGTGGTAATACTTCCATCATGAAGAATAAAAATCAGAAAGCTTATGAATTTACTATCTATCATTGGAGTGGGAGACAGTTCCTCCGCTTTCATTCTTTTACTAAAGGTCTTACGCTGAGGTTGGATAATGAATTCTATCCACATCTTGGTTTTGGTCATGGACTACATCTAACATCAATTGCTACTGCAAATGTTAAAAAAGTTTATTCAAATCGAATCAACAAATTTCATTATAGATTTAAAATATTTGATGAAGATGTTGTAGAATGCGAAGAACGCATCATTTTGAAAAAGCGTGGTGTTCAACCTTTATCACTTATTGAGTTAGTAAAACGATGGAATGAGACTGTGGGTAAGAAGTATGGAGAGAAAATTATGGCGAACAAAAATAAGTTGGTTATTCAGAAATATAATGACAAACTTACAGTTTATTTCTCTCCAACCTTGCGTCATTTTGTAAGACATTATACACCTATTATTGGAAGCGGTGTGGTGTATGCTTCTCATGAATATCACACTAAAGCTGATTCAGTTAATGATGAATGGTGGGTGGACATCTATGGCGATCGCATCAAGAAAATTTACCAGTCTTATGAAGAATCTAAAGTTGCTATCAATATAATGCCGCGTCTATATCATACAGTTGAAAGCTTCATTCATGTAGTAAATCCTTATATACAACAGAAGTTGAAGCATGTGATGAAAAGTAAATATGATGTAAAGACACACCACATTTCGTTTTCAATTGAAAATCAACGCGTTGTTCTGAGACTGGGTGATGACATTCAATGTCAATTGAGTAAAAATTTGAAAAAACTCTTTGGTTTTTCAATGCTACAAACAGTGTTTGCTGCTGCGCATACGATTGGTATAGAAACACCAATGACACTTGATAAACATGAACAGCACCTTTACATTCAAAGTGATTTGATTCTACCTATTTCTGTTGGTGAGAAAAAAGAATACATTTTACGTGATTTCATTCATGATAAAGACGCTTCATATGGAATAGTCGAGAAGATGTTTGAATCTATTTTCTATCATCCCGTCGTCAAACAAACTATACCCTCTATTGCTATCAAAATTACCAATGGTTTACAAGAGTGCATCCATGTGAAAGATACTAAATCCCTCGTAACTTTAGTGTTTCGGAAAACAAAGTGAAGTCATTGTGATATGTTTATTGAAATAAAAATATGTATATGAAAAAGTCTTTTCACAGATATAGGGGGAATGATCTAACTGTAGGCATATATTCACAAGGAAGAAACGATCTCATGCGATACATAAAACAACCATGTATATCTACAAAAAGCAACATCAAAATACTGAGTTAAAGTTGATTATGTCAATACATCTCCTGAATGTGGTAGCGTGAGTTTTATTCTTTTGGGTGGTGGTATGTTTGTGTCAGGATGTCCATGTGGAAGAGATGTGTTATGTCCTATCCAACACCTCTTATCCTCCCATGCTGAAAGTGCTCGTTTCTTGGACGTGTACGTTTTCACAGTATGAACTTGAGATTTTAAGATTGTCATATTGACAAACGTTATATTTTTATTTTTATAGGCCTTCTTATAGGACCGATGTTTCATTTTATGAACAATGGATTTTGATATACCTTTAGCACGCTTAATACTATCTGCACATTCTTTTAATTTCATGGAATACATTTTAGGACGGAGGAGAGTCATTTCATCTATTTCCTTTCCTGCTGTTTCATCCTTAAAACAACCAAGTTTGGCTTTACTCTGTATGGAATAGAGTGGATGAGTGGGATTGTAGTTAGATGTGTCGAAATATTTTTCTAATGACTTGCCTACTTCATTAAAATTTAAATCTTTTTGAGTGGTAATTCCTAAAAAGAAACTATCTGTATCACCACCCAGCAAGCGAACCTCTTTTACGAGAGGGTATGGTTTTAATATTTTGTAGAAGAGTTGATACATTTCAAGCTTGGAATAATCTAAAACGGCTTGCTCAATATAGATGGGTTTGCACAACTCAACTTCTGATTTTATCATTTTAACACCTACAAGATCCTCATCGATGATGTCTCTATCAATGAAAAGAGGTGATGAGGTCAATTTGTGATATTTTTGTTCATCAACGACTAGTTTGTAGTTCATACGTTTTCTAACATCCTCCATGGTCTTTCCGAAAAGACTGTTATTCTTATATTTATAAAAATCCTTTTCAAAATTATTTTGGGCGAGTGCACGTTTTTGACTGTTACTATCTATGTAGGGTTTGAGGAAGGCTTTCTGTCTAAATTTGATAATGCGGTGAACTGACTTTAGAAGCATGCCCATTTCTAAATAGAATTTTAGTATGCAGAAGTGTACGAGATAATTTTTCTTATCATATTGGGTGAGTAAAAGTTTGCGGCATGGTTTGTACCTTGGCTGTCCACACTCTGTTAAGTTATTATGAAATTGTGACATGAATGGTGAAAACATATCTTCAGTCACTTCACCAGATTCAGGTGCGAGTGGGAAATCAGCAGTTTTATTTTTAATGCTATTTGGATAAATCAAATCCACTTCAAAATAATATCCCCAATCACCTTCATCTGGAATCTTCAGTATGTTTGAAGGGTTGGAGTAATACTCAAGCTCATCTTGATTTAACCAACTAAACTCGGAATGAGGTAGTGGTTTAGACAGTGAACTGCCATATAAATTATTTTGGTCATAGTACTTTAGGTGGATATGATCATCACCTACTGTTTCAGATTTTATATGATGTTTATTTACAAATGTGAGACCACCGCGTATTCCGCGCTCAAATATATTATACATCTTCGGGTCTTGTAAGAGATGAATGGTCTCACCAGTCATTTTAAAGGCTGATTTAAAGGACATGGCTGGTAGACTGACAAAGTGGACAGGATCTAATTTGTCTTCTTCTAATGCCACTCGTCGAAATTCCTGAAAGACATCAGCCAGCAAAATGACATCTAATTCTAAGTAAGCAATCATATAATCGCCAAACGTTTTACATTCAAATTTTAACCATGCCTCTTGAGCATGTTCATAGTCCTCTACTGGACAATCTTCACCCGTCAAATCGTTTTTGAATTTGTCAATGGAAGGAAGGGTTGTTTCATTTAGTTTAGACATTGAGCTAAAATACGCATAAGGAAAGACTCCTTTGCGAGTGATTATTCCATCCGTTAAGTTTGGACAGTGTTTCTTCAAAGTTTGACTATGGGGAAGAAACTTGAGATTTCGAACGAGAGAAGCTAGTGACGCTGACATGAATTGGAATGAATCTAAAAATTTTATTTCGAAGAAGACTGTCTTATTTTCTTTAGTTTTATCTACTGGTACTTTTGCTGTCATTGCCATGAATTTTTCTCTCGTTTGTGCTATTACATTAAACTGCCACGATTTCATCTGGCTCAACCCTCCTTTTATGAGCATATGACTGTCATAGCCCTTAAAGTTATGAAAAATGACGGGTAGTACACGACGTCTCAACCTAAGTGAAAAGTTACATTTGGAGCAGAGTGCGTTTCTAATTTACCAGTGATGTGATCATGATCACGCACTTTCTTAATTTTATCGTCATCAAACGTTTTATGACATTTAGGACAGGATGTGCAACTTTCAAATTTTTGTTTGTCTTCATCTGTCATATGTAGTGACTTACGCTGCAATTGGGAATCATATGATTGTTGAAATTTAGCAGCTTTATCGAGAAATTCTAGAAATTTTGAAATGCAATCTTCACCTTGCCAAGTATGCATTTTGTTTTGTCTATTCCTAAAGTGGTCATGCCATACTTCATAGGAGGAAATGGCTGCTGGCTTGTGGATGATATCATCAATGTAGCATTCTATGTCTGCGTAAATGACGCGCAGGGGACTTAATTCGTCACCATTATCCCTATGTGAAAATATTTAATCTTTGGGCATGCGTTCCATTTGTAATTTACCTCGCTTGCACCATTCATAGTGAGTTTCAAATTTATCTTTACTCCAAAAGGAGCGGATGCAGCGGTCGCATACAAAATGTTCACCTCTTTTAGAGTGCCCCAAGTGAGTGTACAAGCGAGAGATTTTGGGAATACCACAGTAGTGCCATCCCTCGCTATCATCTTGTTTTATTAATAAGAGGTTGACTACACGTTCATAACAAGTTGAACGTGAATTATAGCGGGCACCCTTCAACCCCTTCTCCCACACGTGAACGACAATTTTAATCTTATTATGTTTTTCGAACGTTTCTACATCTTTGATTTTCATGTTGTTACTATCACAACCTTCAAAGTCTAGTTCATCCTCCCACTGTCTATAGCTATAGGTATGATTTCGATTCGCGTTGATATCATTATAGTGAAGGATGGATAGGACTGCATATTTGAAACACTGTGATTTACAATCGACATTGATGACAGCTTTCTTATTATACAACGTTTTTGGTAGTTTAAATGTGCCTCGAGCTGCATGACTTTCTAATAGTGAAATTTTGAATATGGCTGAGTCCACACCATCAAAAATGAGAGCGCTGTCGCGTTGATTGAATTTATCTACATTTGATTTTAAACATTGAATGTGAAAATTTAGCCAAGACTCGCAGTCTACAACTTCAGTTGCGGAAGAGGAAGGAACATGAAACTGTATTCTCTCCGTCACTTGACCCGTTTGAAAATCTATCTTAATATATTTTAGTTTAAGGTAGATGAGCGCCTTCATTCTAAAATTGTCTAAATTGTTGAAGAGGGCTTCGATAATGTTTGAATTTTGAAGGAGCCACTCAGGAAAATCTACTATTTGAGTATTGGACTCCATGCAGTAGTCGCGTACTAAATTATTATGTGAAACATTAATGAGGGAGATGGTAGAGGTACCGTTGGTGTAGTGATCATTTGCATGCGTGTGTTGAAGTCTGTGCGAAGATCGCTGAAAGTGACTATCAAAAGAAAGAGGGCACAAATCGCAAGGAAAGGAGATGTCATCGTCAGAATCAACTTCACCTCCGGAGATTGACGCCGCTTTGCGTTGACACACACGTTGTTTGATGTGTCGAAGGAGACTGTGCTTCCTTGTAAACATATGTCCGCAGTCGGCACATTCCCACTCGTTGCCTTGTCGCGAGAGTCCTGAGCTGGAACTCACATCACCTGAAAGAGAAATCATTCTTTCATCTCTGTTCAAGTCTCAGTGTATTGTTACAACCTACCTTGACTCAACAACTCTAAACTTTCCTCGAGAAGGGAGGGTGTTGGTGATGAAGTCGATGCCTGAAATTTAGGAAGATGCTATTAGCCACACGTTTGAGGGAGATGAGTGAAGAAATTTTCAACTTACCATTTCAACGAAATTATGTTTAAGCTTGATACTTCAACAAGATAGAGACTTCACTCAAATAATACGTCTCAAATTTGGAATTCACTTGTACGCCTCAAATAATAACAGAATTCGCTAGACAACAGTTCACTTATGCGTCTCAAAGACAGAGTGAAATGATACGAATGTCACTTTGCATATATACTTTCATATTCATCATTCATTGGCTGTTCATTCTGATTGGTTGCTTGTTGATACTTAAGAATTAGAAAACATTTCAAAGTCATTATTCACAGTCAACATGACAAGCCCTCCGACAACACCAAACACAAAATTCTCTTCTCCATGCTCAACACCAAAGGCGCTCGTTGCACCAAACGCTCCAACGAAGGGGAAAGTAGAGAAGGTGTACCGACTGGACAATATCAGAAAGTTATCATTATCAGCGGACGAGGAAGAGGAGAGTGTATGTGAGAAGGAGTGTCCCGACTTAACAGGCGTGAGGTGGAAGTATCTCCAGTACGATACTGACGATGTGATGGAGATCACCAGCACCGAATTCCTCCACCAATTATGGGAGTGGTACACCCCTAACTCCCAGCCACGAACTATGGCGGAGTGGGAGTATATTGACAAAGTGAGGCTCGCAGTGGAAGAACGATTAAAGCAACTGAACTGTTTTTGTTATCTATGTGAAGCCAGACTCTGGGACGATATTGACGATGAAGACCTTTTGAAATACATGCCATAATAAATTTTTATTTCAAATTATCTTTGCTTTCATACTGACTTACTTGAACGGGACTTCAGTGGATGACTTAACCATGTATACTTTTTCATTTGGAAATAGTAGCACGCTTAGTATAACTTGTAAATCTTATAACATTTCATATGGGCGATGATGATAGTTGAAATAGTGTCAAATAAAATTAAGATAGCTTACACTTCTGATACAGGGATAGCAATCGACTGCGATTCATGTGTAAAGAGCCTGTTAGACTACGGATGGGCTTAAGTGGATGATTTAACCATGTATACTTTTTCATTTGGAAATAGTAGCACGCTTAGTCTAACTTGTAAATCTTAAAACATTTCTTATGGGCGATGATGCTAGATGAAATAGTGTCAAATAAAATTAAGATAGCTTACACTTCTGATACAGGGATAGCAATCGACTGCGATCCATGTGTAAAGAGCTTGTTAGACTACGGAAGAGAGAAGTGTGTTATGTTGCGTGTGGCGCGTGAGTGTCCTCCCATTTCATTCCATTCATCAATTCGTCTCATTGATAGAGACAGGTAGAACTCATGGTTCTCATAACGTATGCAATGGAAAGTTTTAGGCAACCTTCGACAGTTGGCTAAATGTCGCCCTGGCGCGAATGCATACTACGTTGAGACAGAGGCAATCACTTGCAAACATGACGCAGAGAGGTTTAACAAGATTGACCATTGCCGAATGTCCCTTGCGGTATACATAGCTACGGGTTTCACCGCCGCCCTTTACAGGAACGCCCGTCGAAAGGAAGTATTACACCGAACTTCATTTGCAACGTTCAAGTTGACTGATAGCAGATTCAACTTAATGATAGTATTCGCCAGTCCGAAGACTGCCCAGGGCAAACCGCTAGGAGGTTCTATCATGTCTTGCCCCATGGTGGCCCTTAAGAGAGCCGATGGTTCGTTCTCGGGGTGTGAATTTGACTATTGGCTGGAATAGTCAATGGGTATGACGGTTAGGTTGTCATAGACCCTATACCGCCGAGGTCGTACTGGTGCATCTGGCACCTTTCGGATGCGGGTGGTTTTAGGAGTCCACACCTCATCCGTCCAAACGATCCTCTTGATCTTCCCCTTCTTCTCATCCTCTTCATCCCACTCGTCGAGGATGATGAACTCGGGAATGGCGTTGTCTTCAATGATGAAGACGGGAATGTTGTCGGTAGATGTCGCTTCCATCGTGACTTCAAATTGAATGAGAAGCGCTACAATCTTCTGGCTTATATAGGGTTTTCAACAATGAATTGCTCAACAGCGAATCAGAATGCTTCAGAGATAGCAATCGACTGCATAATGTTCAAGTTGACTGATAGCAGATTCAACTTAATGATAGTATTCGCCAGTCCGAAGACTGCCCAGGGCAAACCGCGTGGAGGTTCTATCATGTCTTGCCCCATGGTGGCCCTTAAGAGAGCCGATGGTTCGTTCTCGGGAGTAACGTCATCTTACACCCTACCAATTCTGCTGAGAGAGTCTTTGACTCTCTCTTTGGTAGCACTGTCGACTTCCACACTAACTGGTACATGGCTAAAAAGTGGAATGTAGCGCCATTCCGTTGGATTGACAGCAGTTGCTGTCATCGGATTGCCAATCCGAGCAAGATTATTAAAAACTCTGTCTTGCTCCTCTAGCCTGACAAACTCCTCAAATAAATTTCGCGGCCTTAACTGCGGTCCGCGAGGAGAGCTGACTTGACTGTTCGGCGTCTGCATGATTGAAATGAAATGAAATGAGAGGCAGTGGTTTATATACCCCTCTAACACGATGCAACGTTCAAGTTGACTGATAGCAGATTCAACTTAATGATAGTATTCGCCAGTCCGAAGACTGCCCAGGGCAAACCGCGTGGAGGTTCTATCATGTCTTGCCCCATGGTGGCCCTTAAGAGAGCCGATGGTTCGTTCTCGGGAGTGAATTGATGGGGTGGTGAAGGCGGGCAAAGATCTGCAATGAAAATGATATGTATTAGAATAGGATATACTATCTTATTTACTTTTCACTTACCAAGTTAGCCATCCTTAGGTAGTCTCGCGCGCTTCCGAACAGAAAATTTGTGGAGATGACCGCGCATTCTCAGGCTGGCATGGAGACATTTCTTGGTCGGCTGGCCGTTGTAACAAATTATTGACTCGTCTAAATTCTGGTTTACGAGTACTTCGCCGGCCAAATGATTATCCCGAATAGGGATGTGAAACTCAAACAAACGATCCTCATTCACACGTTCCCACTCATCCCTCATGCGCTCCAACTTCTCATACGCCTGCCTCTCATCACCCCGCCGAGCCACAGTCCTCTCCAACTCAACATTCCTCGCTCTCAACACACTCATCTCCTTCATCATCTCCTCAAACTTCGCTTCTGCATCTCTCATTCTTCTCTCCGCAGCACTCGCCCTCTTCTCACACTCATCATTCTTCTCTTCCAACTCTCGCGTCTTATTCTTCAAATCAGTCACACTACGCCTCATTCTAATATTTTCATCCGCTACCTCCTTCGACTTCAGTTCCTTCTTTTTCAACTCATCCAACTCCTTCACAACTTCATCCTTCACTTTCTTCAAACTCTCATACTTATTAACCAACAAATCATGCGCCATCTGCTGCGAAACATGCCTCTTCTCTTCATCCTTCAACCACCTCGCCGACTGCACACGAATCCCACCACTCTTCACTTTTGGGGAAGATGAGCTCTTCGGGGGGTCGGTGATGACAATGTTTGACACCTCCGACGACGAAGAGCTCAACTTCCTCACACGCTTCCTCACACGCTCCCTATCTAAATCCACATCATCCTCATCATCACTCTCAAGCACTCTCTTTCGCTCAATCTCAGCCTCCAACGACGCAACCGCTCTCGCCAACTCATCATTCTCAACAACATTCTCAACAACATTCTCAGCCTTACCCTCTCGCTCGATCGCCAACATTCGCTCCCTCTCTTCCACAATCAACTGCGTAAATCTCAAATCACTCACTAAACCACCACTACAGTCAGCATGCACTCTGTAAAAACGCGCGTCATCCTCATCACCCTTCAGCACTCTGCACTTCACACACGCAACCCTATTCAAGATAATCATGTGGCCGGTGCCCGCCTTCTTCACATGCGCCTTGGCGTCCGCACTGCGATTAATTCGCCCACATGAGCACATTTTGATGTGATATTTACGATTCTTATCGTTTGCCATGCCTGATTTATTGTTAACTGTAAGATAATGAAATTTGTATAAGTTTGGAATAAGTTCCTAAAGAGTGTAGTGAGTGGCACTCGATCCCGTCGACAGCCCGAAGGCCTTGTACTGATCACTAGGGAAGTGAGAGATCTTCCCCGATACCCGCTCTTTACAGCTGAAGACATCATTGTCACTGCCCCGAAGTGGTAACAGGAACGCCGAGTCAAAGGTAGTGATCAGTAGCTGGGATCTAACCCCTCAAAGCTGCCTTAGACTTAGTTAAATTTCAAATCTGATAGCAGATTTGAACTCAGGATACTTGAAAACCTTAGTCTATATGTTAAAACTTTGAAAAAAGTGAAAATTAAGAATTTTTAAAAAATTCCGCATTTTACTGCTCATACTACTTTTAAAAAAATTTATCAGTAGTAAAGACACTATCAAACTCTATCATACAAACTTTGAAGTAAGAAGATAGCTTGCCTACTTCAAAAGATAGAGTCCTTTGAAACACCCGATATCGGGAGCTCAGAGCGACGACCGTCGCTTACCTCGTCTTTCGATGAAGTGATCAGACTTACGTTGTCGGGGGTTTATATATGCTCGGAAGAAAACTTAAAATGGCTCTATCTCCGAAAGTATTCATCGTAGCGACATGCGGTTTGTTGCAAACGATTCGTCTCATCATTCTCTATCATATGACACCTGAACCATTCTGATATGACCACGGGAAGTTGGTCCGTCAGCACATGTCCATGTAACATGCCACAAGTGAAAAAATTCCTAAGTGTGAGAGCTCCAGTGTGGTGAAAATTTTGAAAAATCTAAAACTTCCGAATTTCGACCTGGGACCTTTACCAAAACATTTTTCATCAAATTTCACTGACTCCCCCCCTCCCCCCACTCGTTCAGAGAAATTTGATGAAAAATGTTTTGGTGAAGGTCCCAGGTCGAAATGCGACACTTTGGAAAATTTTCAAAATTTTACCCATACAAAGCCACTCTGACACTTAGGTTTTTTTCAGGTGAGCTCCGACCTAAAATCTTGTAACCGCTCTAACTTTTGAACGGCTGGTCCGATTGACTCGCAACAAAAGATGTTGTCGAGCAGTTTTTTCTCCTCTTTCAAACGAGTAGCTGTAAGACAAAATCCGTCCACTAGAACCAAAGTTAGAAGATTGCTGTCGGGGGGGGGTCAGTGAAATTTGATGAAAAATGTTTTGGTGACGGTCCCAGGTCGAAATTCCACACTTTGGAAAATTTTCAAAATTTTACCCATACAAAGCCACTCTGACACTTAAGATTTTTTCAGGTGAGCTCCGACCTAAAATCTTGTAACCGCTCTAACTTTTGAACGGCTGGTCCGATTGACTCGCAACAAAAAATGTTGTCGAGCAGTTTTTTCTCCTCTTTCGAATGCAACTCGAACGAACAAAATCCGTTCACTAGAACCAAAGTTAGAAGATTGCTGTCGGGGGGGGGGGGTCAGTGAAATTTGATGAAAAATGTTTTGGTGAAGGTCCCAGGTCGAAATTCCACACTTTGGAAAATTTTCAAAATTTTACCCATACAAAGCCACTCTGACACTTAGGATTTTTTCAGGTGAGCGAGCTCCGACCTAAAATCTTGTAACCGCTCTAACTTTTGAACGGCTAGTCCGATTGACTCGCAACAAAAAATGTTGTCGAGCAGTTTTTTCTCCTCTTTCGAATGCAACTCGAACGAACAAAATCCGTTCACTAGAACCAAAGTTAGAAGATTGCTGTCGGGGGGGGGGGGTCAGTGAAATTTGATGAAAAATGTTTTGGTGACGGTCCCAGGTCGAAATTCCACACTTTGGAAAATTTTCAAAATTTTACCCATACAAAGCCACTCTGACACTTAGGATTTTTTCAGGTGAGCTCCGACCTAAAATCTTGTAACCGCTCTAACTTTTGAACGGCTGGTCCGATTGACTCGCAACAAAAAATGTTGTCGAGCAGTTTTTTCTCCTCTTTCGAATGCAACTCGAACGAACAAAATCCGTTCACTAGAACCAAAGTTAGAAGATTGCTGTCGGGGGGGGGGGGGGGGGTCAGTGAAATTTGATGAAAAATGTTTTGGTGAAGGTCCCAGGTCGAAATTCCACACTTTGGAAAATTTTCAAAATTTTACCCATACAAAGCCACTCTGACACTTAGGATTTTTTCAGGTGAGCTACGACAGTCCACCCTCCCAACCTGGCCGGCACACCACGCCAACCTGGCCGGCACACCACGCCAACCTAGACACCACATCACCGCGCGCTATACGACGGTCGGCCAGAGGGGGGGGGGACGTCAGACCCGAAGCACCACGGCGGCCGACCACGACACTCTGCCGGTCCAGAGGGGGGGGACGTCAGCGACGGCGGCCATCTTGCGCTATCCAGAAGTGGAGTTTTACTAACTACTAAGCGCTTTTGTAGTTATAGATGAACGTTTCTTCTATGAAAGGAACACCTTCATAAGTGCCCGTTTGTAATGAATATGTTTTACTCCCAACGTATTTGCGAGAATCAGTGAATCAATTGTTTGCAATTCATGAAGATTTTCAATGTAAATCCATTCAATTTTATGAAATGCACCATCAGAATCTTTGTAAGTAAGAATCTGATAGTCATGCAATAGATTTCTCATTAACGTAAGCAAATGAGACGCATCAAAAATTCAATAAGTTTTTTCGGTTGGCCTATTAACGGTTGTCCTGCCCTAGAAAAAATTTTGCTTCACCTGCTCAGCAGGGTCTCCCGGACAATCATACTCTAATGTATTATTGTCACTTTTTGATGCAAACTAATCGGCTCAATTTAATAATGTCAACTTTCAAAGCACACAATTGCCTAGAAACATTATTTTGATAACTGAAAATGATCCATCATATATTCAAAGTGCAGTTTAAAACTCCCGTTTAGGTCTGCCATCTGCAAGTTATTAGAAAGAATGATGTACAATTTAGCATATCCATATCAGGAAAAATTGAGTTTGATGATGACAATTAAATCGCGTTCTATGAATGCAGCAAAACTTTTGTACCGAAAGCATAATTACATGACAAATCCATATATTCAAAATATGTTCATATGTTTGTGGACGTGGGAGCCGTAAATCTATGCGATTTACATAATATTTTAGGCAGGTCTATGCTCACATAAATCTATGCGCGCATAGTTATCGACATGCTCAAATCAAAGCAAAATGTCAATGTTTTTGTCAATATTGAGAGAAAATACATGTGAGAGTCTAAAAAGTTTATTTACTCTCATCAGATATTTCATTTTCATTGAAAGAAATGGATTTTGCTTATGAAGTATACCTATGCTTGCTGTGTGAAGTTCATGGACTTGTTAAAGTGTGCTAAATATGGATATCTTATATCAACTTCTATTAGAGTCACATGCATAGATATCCGTAAAGTGGGACATGAACGATGGCGCTGATGACAATGACAAGACTAGCTGCGGATACAAAACTAGAGTACACCAGACTCAGATAGAGAGGAAGCGTCAGAAAAGGTAAGTCATTTGTGGGCCTCATTATTTACTTGTCTGAGTCAATGCCGAATTCAGATTATTGACAATAATACTATATACATATTGCACAGTACATTAAAGTTAACCCATTATCATTTGGCTACTAAGATAATGTGTCCGTTTTTTCTCTTCAAAAGTGAAGGTAGATATTTCTGAAGTATAGATGAATCTTATGTAATTTAATGCTCTTCTAAATAAGTATAAGTAGTGAGTAATTGTGATTAAGCATAGATGACCGTAAAGAGCACATTGTACGTATCATCCGTCACATCTACAGCGTTGCTCATAATTCACCGACCATCTCTTGATTTAACGATTTTTCTATCAAACTGGCCTTGAATTATCATTACAGCTTTTATATCATCATAATGAATTCTAGAACGATGTTTAAAAGTAAACATAAAGCTAGTTATCATTCCTAAATATATATTAAACAAAAAAGCTTTGATTTTTGTTTTTCAGTTTAATATTTTGTTACTTGTCCATTAGCTGCCAGAACAGCCTTGATCCGTCTTGGCATACAGTACTTCGAATCATGTTTTCACAATATTCCTGCGTGATTTCAGTTGTCCCAACGTGAATTATTTCGCGGCGCAAATCATTCAAAGAGATGGGATTCCGTAGGATACTTTCTGCTTGACCAGGCTCCAACAATTTTCAATAGGATTGAGGTCCGGGGATAAGCCTGGCCAAGGACTGAGGACATGAACATTATCCTGAAGCCACTTCTTGACTGTCTTTGATTGGTGACATAGGGCACCGTCGTACATCAGGATGTTGCAGTTTCTGACCGTGAACCAAGTGTGCTGCTTTTCATGCAAGATATCAATGTATCGATCGGAATTAACCGTAGCACCCGGAGCTCGACCCTGGGAGCTGATGCCTCCCCAAACCATCAATGATAATGAATGTTTTACCGTTGGTTGAACGTACTTCATATCATATCGCTGATTTGGTGGTCTACAAATGCGTTGGACTGTCGGATTGAACTGACATAGACAGCATTCGTATGTAAAAAGAACATTGCTCCAATAACTTTCTGTCCAATTATGAAAAGTTCTGCAGAATGTGAGTCTATCTCGAATATTTCGCGCATTCAATAATGGCTTTCTGGCCGGCTTGTAAGAACGGAGATTAAAGTCTTTGCAGTCGTCGGCGAATTGTGGATACGCCAATATCAACACTCAGGTAACTGTGTCTTTATAAAGTTGTTTGACTCCTTTGGATTTATCACCACAAGCCGTCGGATTAACTTATCAGTACGCTTTGAAGTCTTTCGTGGATAACCTGGTCTCTTCTTTGGGTTTTCATCGCCAGTTCTCTTCTTTCTTGCTATTGTTTCTTGAACAGAGGTTTTAGAGATAGCCAGTCTCGCAGCAATCTCGCGCTGAGAATACCTTTCCTTACTCAAGAGAATGATATTTGCTCAACGTACCGGCGAATGGTTTGTCATTTTCCTCACGAATGAGGCATTTACAGATGGATGACATTCACCTTGTTAACCGACCAATCAGGTGTCATTGCTATAACGATTGGTCAATTATTACTGGCTGCCTTCAGTTAGTAGAATCGACATTGGTAGTTGATATCTATAAAAGCGTTAAGTGTAACCTTTATGCAAGGACAAGTCATATTAAGATTTGCAGTAGAAATATCTAGAAATCGCAGATGGTCGGCGAATTATGAACAACGATCTCGCTCTTGAATTAATGAGTTTCTTTTCCATTCCTGCATCAACAGAACACTGATGGCCATGACGATGACAACACTAATCTGCGACCTCCAAAGACGGAAGATTACGTTTATCTGACTCAGATTAAGACGACACGTCAGAAATGGTAAGTCACTTGTGGGCCAACTCATTTACCTGACTGAGTCAATGACGAAATTCGATCATCAACAATGATACAAAACAACAACAAGGAGACATAGTAATCAACAAGTGCATAGTAATCAAACAGTGATTCATTGATAAATAGTGAGCAAAGTCCATGCATCACATCACATAATCATTTTTTGTGACATGAATATCTCACGTCCAGTATTTGAGCACAGTCTTCCGACTTTGTGTGTTAAGTTGGAATGCTTGAGTCTGACATTGCATACTTTTCAGTTAATCTAGCGTAATTTGGTTACTATCATAATTTATCTGTTTCTTCTCATCGAAAATTAAAGTAGACATTCCTGCAATCATCAATCGGCATCTCAGTGACTTGATTGTTAGTGATTGAGCATAGATGGCCGTGAAGAGCACATTGTATGCAGCTATCATCTGTCCATCTGTCTGACATTGCAGTCAAGACATTGATTGTTAGTGATTGATCATAGCTGACCGTGAAGAGCACATTGTATGCAGCTATCATCTGTCCATCTGTCTGATATTGCAGTCAAGACATTGTTACCTCATATTCTCTATTTGAGCAGAGTCTTCCTACTTGGTGTGTTAAGTTGGAATGCTTGAGTCTGATATTGCATACTTTTCAGTTAAACCAACGTAATTTGGTTACTATGATAATTTATCCGCTTCTTCTAATCGAAAATTAAGGTAGACATTCCTGCAATCGTCAGTCGGCATTTCAGTGACTTGATTGTTAGTGATTGAGCATAGATGGCCGTGAAGAGCACATTGTATGCAGCTATCATCTGTCCATCTGTCTGACATTGCAGTCAAGACATTGATTGTTAGTGATTGATCATAGCTGGCCGTGAAGAGCACATTGTATGCAGCTATCATCTGTCCATCTGTCTGATATTGCAGTCAAGACATTATTACCTCATATTCTCTATTTGAGCACAGTCTTCCGACTTGGTGTGCTAAGTTGGAATGCTTGATTCTGACATTGCATACTTTTCAGTTAAACTAGCGTAATTTGGTTACTATCATAATTTATCTGTTTCTTCTCATCGAAAATTAAGGTAAACATTCCTGCAATCGTTAATTTGCATCTCATGGCTTGATTGTTAGTGATTGAGCATAGATGCCGTGAAGAGCACATTGTATGCAGCTATCATCTGTCCATCTGTCTGACATTGCAGTCAAGACATTGATTGTTAGTGATTGATCATAGTTGGCCGTGAAGAGTACATTGTATGCAGCTATCATCTGTCCATCTGTCTGACATTGCAGTCAAGACATTATTACCTCATATTCTCTATTTGAGCACAGTCTTCCAAATTGGTGTGTTAAGTTGGAATGCTTGATTCTGACATTGCATACTTTTCAGTTAAACTAGCGTAATTTGGTTACTATGATAATTTATCTGTTTCTTCTCATCGAAAATTAAGGTAAACATTCCTGCAATCGTTAATCGGCATCTCAGTGACTTGATTGTTAGTGATTGAGCATAGAAGGCCGTGAAGAGCACATTGTATGCAGCTATCATCTGTCCATCTGTCTGACATTGCAGTCAAGACATTATTACCTCATATTCTCTATTTGAGCACAGTCTTCCGACTTGGTGTGTTAAGTTGGAATGCTTGAGTCTGACATTGCATACTTTTCATTTAAACCAACGTAATTTGGTTACTATGATAATTTATCTGCTTCTTCTAATCGAAAATTAAAGTAGACATTCCTGCAATCGTCAATCGGCATCTCAGTGACTTGATTGTTAGTGATTGAGCATAGATGGCCGTGAAGAGCACATTGTATGCAGCTATCATCTGTCCATCTTTCTGACATTGCAGTCAAGACATTGTTACCTCATATTCTCTATTTGAGCACAGTCTTCCGACTTAGTGTGTTAAGTTGGAATGCTTGAGTCTGACATTGCATACTTTTCATTTAAACCAACGTAATTTGGTTACTATCATAATTTATCTGTTTCTTCTCATCGAAAATTAAGGTAGACATTCCTGCAATCGTTAATCGGCATCTCAGTGGCTTGATTGTTAGTGATTGAGCATAGATGGCCGTGAAGAGCACATTGTATGCAGCTATCATCTGTCCATCTGTCTGACATTGCAGTCAAGACATTGATTGTTAGTGATTGATCATAGTTGGCCGTGAAGAGTACATTGTATGCAGCTATCATCTGTCCATCTGTCTGACATTGCAGTCAAGACATTATTACCTCATATTCTCTATTTGAGCACAGTCTTCCAAATTGGTGTGTTAAGTTGGAATGCTTGATTCTGACATTGCATACTTTTCAGTTAAACTAGCGTAATTTGGTTACTATGATAATTTATCTGTTTCTTTTCATCGAAAATTAAGGTAGGCTAAACATTCCTGCAATCGTTAATCGGCATCTCAGTGGCTTGATTGTTAGTGATTGAGCATAGAAGGCCGTGAAGAGCTCATTGTATGTAGCTATCATCTTTCCATCTGTCTGACATTGCAGTCGAGACATTATTACGTCATATTCTCTATTTGAGCACAGTATTCCAAATTGGTGTGTTAAGTTGGAAAGCTTGAGTCTGACATTGCATACTTTTCAGTTAAACTAGCGTAATTTGTTTACTATGATAATTTATCTGTTTCTTCTCATCGAAAATTAAGGTAGACATTCCTGCAATCGTCAATCGGCATCTCAGTGACTTGATTGTTAGTGATTGAGCATAGATCGCCGTGAAGAGCACATTGTATGCAGCTATCATCTGTCCATCTGTCTGACATTGCAGTCAAGACATTGATTGTTAGTGATTGATCATAGATGGCCGTGAAGAGCACATTGTATGCAGCTATCATCTGTCCATCTGTCTGACATTGCAGTCAAGACATTATTACCTCATATTCTCTATTTGAGCACAGTCCTTCCTACTTAGTGTGTTAAGTTGGAATGCTTGAGTCTGACATTGCATACTTTTCAGTTAAACTAGCGTAATTTGGTTACTATGATAATTTATCTGTTTCTTCTCATCGAAAATTAAGGTAGACATTCCTGCAATCGTCAATCGGCATCTCAGTGACTTGATTGTTAGTGATTGAGCATAGATGGCCGTGAAGAGCACATTGTATGCAGCTATCATCTGTCCATCTTTCTGACATTGCAGTCAAGACATTGTTACCTCACGTTCTCTATTTGAGCACAGTCTTCCGACTTAGTGTGTTAAGTTGGAATGCTTGAGTCTGACACTGCATACTTTTCATTTAAACCAACGTAATTTGGTTACTATCATAATTTATCTGTTTCTTCTCATCGAAAATTAAGGTAAACATTCCTGCAATCGTCAATCGGCATCTCAGTGGCTTGATTGTTAGTGATTGAGCATAGATCGCCGTGAAGAGCACATTGTATGCAGCTATCATCTGTCCATCTGTCTGACATTGCAGTCAAGACATTATTACCTCATATTCTCTATTTGAGCACAGTCTTCCGACTTAGTGTGTTAAGTTGGAATGCTTGAGTCTGACACTGCATACTTTTAATTTAAACCAGCGAAATTTGGTTACCATGATAATTTATCCGCTTCTTCTAATCGAAAATTAAAGTAGACAATCATGCAATCGTTTATCGGCATCTCAGTGGCTTGATTGTTAGTGATTGAGCATAGATGGCCGTGAAGAGCACATTGTATGCAGCTATCATCTGTCCATCTGTCTGACATTGCAGTCAAGACATTGTTACCTCATATTCTCTATTTGAGCACAGTCTTCCGACTTGGTGTGTTAAGTTGGAATGCTTGAGTCTGACATTGCATACTTCTCAGTTAAGCCAGATCAGTTGGCTGCTTGGAACAATTTCTTCTCATCGATATTAAGTTCCACATCTCTGTGGAATGGATGAATTTTGTGATTATTCTTCTAAATGCCGTAGTATACGATATCTTACTAACTTGATTGTAAGTAATTGAGCATGGATCAGCGTATGGAGCACATCGTATGGATCATGTATCACATCTGTTGAACTAATGATCTTTATGAAGAGTTCATTAGTAGCAATAACGATAACAACAGCATGGTGACACATGGTGATGCCGTAAATATATAATAAATATGACGTGTACTGTACAGTTTGAGCATGAGCAAATAAGCTGTATGACTGATTATGCTGGTTAATTTATGTTTTATAATTTTTTCATGATGAATTATATAATTTTGACTTAAAGATGCTGCGCATGTATGTTGGAGATGATAATACGTGCACAGAAAATTTCATAACATTCTTTTACATATATTTTGT
This sequence comes from Prostheceraeus crozeri, assembly GCA_907163375.1. Lineage (NCBI taxonomy): Eukaryota > Metazoa > Platyhelminthes > Polycladida > Euryleptidae > Prostheceraeus > Prostheceraeus crozeri. The sequence goes on along the minus strand of CAJQUW010012078.1, from coordinate 31,810 downwards.
ATGGTCGTCCTACTTAATTGCTTATTCTATTTCAGGTTCGAAATGAATCATGGCTCTCTCTCTAAAGAAGAAAGCGATGACCATGGACAATCCATTAATAGTGGATACTATAAAAAGACTTGTTTGCTTCTACAGATTTCTTTCATATCCTCATTTTTTTAATAAACTTTTCTAAAACAATCCTTGCCTTGTTTTTCTTGTTGTAAGTGTCCTTATGAAATCATTTTTATAAAATGGGGCGATGACTGCAATTGCAAGTAGATCTATGCTTTTTCTCAACGTTTAAAACTAAGTCCAACTGATATTAGTTCTATCGCATCAGTATTCAAACTCTTCATAGATTTAAATTTGCAGAGGACTACTTGAATATATTTCTTGCTTTAATTTTGTCTGTATAGAAAGCTATCGTGTCTTTTTTCATAGAAAATCAATACAAGTCTATGACAGATCATCACTCAAAAGATATATCGGCTTACAGATAATGATGATTGAAGTATAAATAACGCTTAGATAAGTAAAAGTTAAACAGGTAAGCAAATTAACTCCTATCAGCAGGTTTTGGTTTGAATCAAATGATTTCACGGCATGCGCATAGATTAGATGGCATGTGTAATGTAAAATCGAAACCTGGTGTGAAAAATTCAAACCGGTAAACTTGCGCGCCACTACGTTCGCATAGGTTTCCGGAAAAAGCTCATTGATATTTTTTCATGATGAAGGTAGCGCAATATCAGTGTGTCAGCTTTTCTATAAATGATACTTCATTTTTTGCCTCATTTTCTCAAAAAAGTTTTGAATTGAGCCCAGAAAGCTATGAGCATCAAATCCCGTAATAAGCAAAATGAGCATAATCCTACGGCTCATACGTCCCTGTGTGTATTAGCGTGTGCACCTCATCATGCTACCGTACCTGTACTATGCTTCTAGAATATGATTACAATATGCATTCCTTTTCTTTCGGAAACGTACACACAATTTCTGATGGTGACATCTCCACTAAACATTTTCCACTGATCGGATCTTCTTTCTCACAGGCAGGTGTCAGAATGAGCACCTATATCATATGATACAAGCATCTGCAGGTAGACCTAACACCAGGATGGAATCTTCATATTGCATCTTCTGTCTAAAAGCACACCACTTCGGCCAGTTTTGTCGTCTAACTGTTGGTCATGTCATCTTCGAAATCAACCGCTTCAACATAGCGGGAATTCGTCACGCCGGCTGTCTCATTTTGGCCTACTCCTCACAAGTGACGTTCATCTGAGAACAGTTTCGCTAGAAGAAACGTCAATATAGTGCAGTTTCATTCATCAGACCAACAGCTGATCATCATGCAGTGCTAGCAAAACTCACACATCAATAAATATTCTAAGGGAGCGCGGATTGTAGAGAGAACTTGACGGATTCCGTAACAGGGTCCAGGCAGGTGAAGCACTTCTAGGTCGTAGCATTAAAACAAATAATAATTGGCGGTTCGAGCCTTACATATGGCTTCACTGTGTCAATTCATGAAAAGTCACGGAAGAGCTTTGGGATGGGCTATATTCATTAGCCCATTTACACTTCTACAGCTGATTGAATATTGAAAAGTCCTGAAAAACCTTGCAAGGCAGGACAGCCGTTAAAGAATTGGGACTTGAGATGTTTGGACGATCTGGAGGTGCACGACGAGGTATTTTTAGTGTCGTGTTCAATTAGGACGGATAACCATAAAAAAACACTGGGAACTGCATTATTTTTCAAAAGACGTTTTCCTCTGAAACTGACTTTCTCACCTTGCCTTCCCCGAGATACCAAGTTATCTTCATAATCGCTGTAAACGAAGTGAGCACTACATACGAATGAGACGTTTTTAACGAGAATGAATTTCTTTCTCTATATTTTACTCAGTCAAGTTTTGAGAAGATCGGGATTACCACACAGAAACAAATGAAATGATAATGTTGAAAATTTTATCTCTCGATTTTAGCAGCGAGGAACACAACCTGACACATATCCTCTGAATAATATCAGTCAAAAACAAAATTATAAGTTATATTATTTACTTCAAATGCGAAGACTCCTACAAGTTGTCAAACATGTCAATCAAGAATTTAGTACTTCAATGATAAAAGAAAGATGTGGGCGTCAAATTTTGATCTCTTCAAATATCGATTCAGCCTGTTGCATGCCTAAGGTACCGCACATTTGTTAATTTAGCAATTGAACACAATATTGCATGATGTAATTCAAGCAAAACATTATAATTTACTGGTCTTTCATGCTTTGCTGCTGACTAACTCCAATTTCTTGCCCAAGTATTTTCAGCGGCCGTTGATGTAAACAAAAAATCGCGGCTTCAGTGCAAGTAAGGGTGAATGATTGAAAGCGGGAAGTCTTTCCCTAATCTAGATCTGTGGTTGTCGTACGCTGTGGTCATTTCTCTCCTTCTCGTGGAATAATGGAGGTTATTCTAACCACAGAATTAGATTCTGTGATTCTAACCTATAATTTTAGAGGCAAACCACATATTACAAAAATTATTCCTAGCGTTGTTCTTTTTAGGCTCGCAATATAAGTTCCGCGTTGTTTGATGTATGATTCAGATTCTTTGAAGTATATATTAAAGCAACATGAATGATGTTTACTTTTGTTCACTTCATGTTTAAATTTCGTGTTTATATGTTAAACTGCTGTGCAGATCACACAAGCCGTTTAATAAATAATTTCATAAAAAAGTTGAACCATTTTCATATGTAGTTTTCGTGTTGAATTTACTTTCTTAAGTGGTCAGTTGTGGCCAGTAGGCTTTCCGAAAGATAATTGAGAGTTTTCTTTGATGCAGGATTTTAGCATCAAGAAGACCGAATTTTTCCATGAGAACTGTCAAACAGTGTGAGCTATCATTCAACTTCATCATGATGTTAAGATTTGTTGAATGTACAAAAAGATATAGTGCTAATAACATTTACCGAAAAAAAGTTATGTCTTCTACTAGATTTGTTATTATTCGTTCTGTCACGGATGTTTAGATAGCAGTATTTTAAAAATTCACATGCTTTCCGCATCATATTTTGCCACAGTTACGCCTTATCTAGTAAGAATTTACTTCGGACTTCCTGCAGGCAATGTTGTGAAACATAACATTCTTATCGCCGTGGTTTTTAGTTAAACAATTTAATTTCCGCGGGATCTGATGTATGCCTATTAGATTCTTTGAAGTAATTATTAAAGCAGTCTGAATGATATTTACCTTTGTTTACTTCGTCATATTCAAATGGCATGTTTAAATGTTATGTAGATCATACATTTACTTTATGTTGCACACTGATGTCAATATGCGAACTTCACAAGACGATCAATGACCTACAACCTTTGGATGTAACTTAATCCTTTAATTGTAATGTTTTAGAAACTCAATTAAGACTGGTTGAGGGGCGCAAAGTCTCAAATTTCAGCGCCAACTTTTAGGCTACCTTCTATAGGCTCGGTCTAGAGATTTTGTCTTATCGGCATTGAGGTGCAGTTCTACGCGTAGAAGTAGTGAAGAAAAAAATTGTTTCGATATGATGCTTTCCCCATCATATTTTGTCACAGTGGTGGAAGAGAGTGAGATCGGCTGACACCAATCTTTTCTGGATTGGTGATAGGAAAAGCAGAGGGTTCCTTAAAACGCAGAGTGAAAGAGAACCGAAATGCCGCCCACCGGTCAATCATATTCTCGCTAAGTAGCTCTCAAAGTGTGGAATCCGCTTTTCTAGTAAAATATTAAGTGGCCGAATATCTCTCTTCTAAAAGGTATCAAAATGTCCCCATTCTTTAGTTTAGGAGTTTGGGAAATTGTTGTTGAAATTTAAAGGTGATATTCTTGATTTATCATTAAAAGTAGGTCTAATCGCCATCCACTGTGCTGAGAAAATTCGCTGAAATGCTAGGTCTACTCAACAAAAGTTATGTCTCCTATCAGTATTATTAGGTCGAATGACGAAATTCTATATTAGTGTAAAAGTTTCGCCATTTTATGGATAGCTAGGCTCTACCTTGATTCTCGAAATTATAGTTTAGTGTTCAGTTTGTAGTTTTAAAGTCAGGGTTAATAAGAAAATGCACTTTTTACACACGTTTAGGTCAGCATCCTTTTTCGGAAGAATATTTCATGGTGCCTCATCGCAAAGTTTTCATTTAGCATGACGTCGTTTTCAATGCACGATACCAGTAAGCGACGCATTCCGGTACATCAATCAACATGCACAGAAAATATTGCTTTCTTATGATTGATTAATCCATGACTTAGGTCGAATGTATGAATTGTTGTTATGACAGACATTCAGTCACAATGCAAACCGTTTTGTAAATGTATAGTCAAACTCGCTTAGCGACCGTGGTGCTTCAACGACGGTCTTTCTAGGAACCGAACGATTAGATAGGAAATCCCACATACTGAAGTAGTGACCGTCGCGCTTCACGACCGATTTTTTCAGGAACGAACTGACCATTTTCTCTCGATAGAGCGACCATGTGATACTCCAAGATATTGACAAAAATGTCAAAATATGTCCTTATTCTGTTTATTTCATGATGTTATTTTGATTGGGATGGATGGACGTAACGCTATGATGCTATCATCTTCGGGATGGAGTTTAGTACTTTAATTGCTGACAATTGGAATATAAATCAGTAATTCTTCTAACTCAATTGACACCTTAAGTAGTCATCAATTATGTGGATAAGAAGCTCTATCACTGACCGCAACACCTGCAGGGTTTCTACCAAGCCTGGATAACCTGGATATCCTGGATATCTCCTGAATAAAATTCCTTAGCCTGGATAACCTGGATATCCTGGATACCTCCTGATTTTGGCAGAATTTAAGTAGTAAGTAGCAAGCAATCACTCAATCAGTTATGAAATTTTTGCTGATTTTTCACCACGAGGACACGAATATTCTTTGGTCTCGTGAATCGTCCAATAATGCAATAAAAACGCAGCTTCACACCTTGAATGTTCAAATCCTAAATTTGGGACCGATTCGTGGTGAGCCTCACATTCGGATATGGTCCTTGAAAACGAGCGCCTTCAGAATTGACTTCACAACCTCCGTGCAGTTTTAGATAGATACTTGATAACTATTAAGGTGGTGTAGGCCTACCAAATACCGCTGAAAAAGAGATAACAAATATTGCATTGGAGATTGTATAATAATATTGCTACCTATGAAATACGGACACATTTAATACACAGAGAGTAATGAGACCTGACCCTTTTGGCAATTTAGTATAGTAGCCTATACATGTAATCATCATTCAATTTTGATTGAAACGTTTTAATAAATAAATCCTATTTCATTGACTTCCAGCAATTCGAGTATCATTTTTGCAGACGATGATTGTCAGAAAAACCGTTATCTAATGAAGACCATTGCCTGTGTATTTCAGAATGATATTCGGTCAAGGAGAACATTCTCTATATATGTAATATGAAATGTGTCCATAGGTATTATGAAGTTTTATTCTTCCCCTATGTGACCATATTTTAGCAGCGTGGCTTGCATATCATGGAACATTCCCTATATGGACATGGATGTACGATGCCTGTGGATGCTGTGCGCTTTGATTACATACAGCTGGGGTGTATTCTATTAGATCTGTCGCCGATGATACGTCTTATGGAAGTCTCATGAAGTGTACCAGACCTTGTTCCAGAATATCTGGTTAACCCTACCGTCTGATGTATGTGAATCTACGAACTTCCTCCGACAATAGTGCTCTTATTTACCCATATGCCGGTGCTTCATATCGGTTGATATCGGTATTGAAATAGCCCACGAGGGTCATGTAAAAAGTCCGTGCCGATGATGTGTAAAGTAAAACTAACTATTAGAACAACGTATTCTATATTAAAATCCTTCAAAATAGTCTCCTGCCGACTCAGTTACACGATTCCAACGATCTGGTAACTGTTGAATGCCCCCAGTAGGCTTAGAAATGACCACATCTCGTATTGTCTCTTTTAAATCTTTTATCACTTCTATATTGTTTGTGACTGTGTCTTTTACCCTATGTATCCGAAATTCATTGCCAATAAATGATCAATCGAAGTTTTCCCATTTTTACTTATGTTCTTTGTTATATTCGTTAATTGCTCTGCATTCGTTGGCTCTATCGAGTTTCCCTATTAACCTATTCACCCAACTGAAGGTGGCAGATGAACTTCTTCCCATGATCTCGTTTAGGGATCTGGAAACTGGTTCGGGTTCGCGTTGATTTCCTGAACATCGCTGTTCGTAATCATTTGAGACGTGATGAATATTTGTGTAATATCCATGCCGACACCTGTCCGTGTTCAACAGACGAACTTGACCGGCAGTGATTTCGTAGAGAAATTGTTAAGTTTGAGGCGATCGAAGATTCAAGCTGGAGAAAAACTTGCTCAACAACATCATTTCGAACCCACACACGATCCTTCAAAAGAAGTTGGATTTCCTCTACCTGGCCGTCTCGAACATTCAATACAGAAATCGACCCATGGATCAACCTTGACATTCAATTTCAGACATATATCAAACATCAGCATGGAGAGCATTATCGTCATCAATGATGGATAGTGGAAGTAAGTAAACCAGGGAAGTGGAAAAGAGCCTTTTTGTTTGAGCATGTACCTACTACTTTTTTAGATGTTGCATACTGATGTCGTATCATATATTGGGTGTGGTCAAACACTGAGTGTCGGAGTGTGAGTGCTATTCTGAGCTCTTAGTTGTTGACACTCAACACCAGTGAAAACACTGGTGCTGATGCTTTTGGTGTCGATTATAGGAAGACATAATGCGTACCTATCACGGGACCTATTTTATGTAGCTCCAAAGATTTTAGTGATGTGCATTGGTAAGACACAGAGACAGAAGCTGGCAGAACATGTGAGATTATGCAAGAAGCGAATTGCTTGAAGCTATAACCGTTGTAGGCGTAAAGTGTTAATTCCGAGGGTTCAGCGCCAGAGCTTAGCGCCAGTGGAAGTGTTGACAGCAGCGCCCAGCACCCGTGGAAAAGCGAGTGCTGAAAATGAGCGCTGAGCACCAGGTGTTGCAAGTGCTGCTTTATGCACGTTCATTAGGCCTACATTTACGATTTGTCATAGCCTTTAATAAGAGAGCAAGACTTTTCCAATAATAAGAATTCGGATAACCCGCAAAAACTAATCAAGGCGTCAACTCATATCATAAGACGTCTTAGTCAACACGACACTTAGAATTTGACCTAATATGAGCGCTCAACCCCTAGAGGCTGGTTGTTCATGAATCTGATTTTTATGAATGATTCAAGTGTTGAATACCTTTACACCAATACTCCAATACTCAAATGAATTGTTCGACACTGGAATTGTAACATCTGCACTCAAATTCGCGTCAATACTAACACATTTAAAAGAACCCAACAATTCAACACTATTGTTGAACACTAATGCTACCATCAGTCAACAACAAGATCTCAAAAGTGAACATTGCATTGATTAGGAATCCACAATAAAACAAAAGAGCAGGGCTGCAATTGTGTCGAGCACCAACACCTACTTCCTGACGTATGGTGTGAGTTTTCAGTGCCAAAGCAAACACTAGCACTCTGACACTCAATATTTGACCTTACCCATTGTAAAGCTGCTGATTGTATCTGCAGTGTAGGCCTATCTATCATGCATGTGCATGCACGTGTGTAAGCGTGAACTAGGATTTAGTCGGAATAACATTGATCTACAATTCTACATGTAGCCTATGAAATAATGTTTTACGATCTTGTCATACTGATCTACCTGTACTGATATATTACCTAGTCTTACCTGATAAAAAATTTCTTGTATTGCATTTAATCAGCAGAAAATGAGAATCATTATTCATCCCTATACTTCAGATAATCATCCTAAACTATAGCACACCTATCCACAAGTGAATGAATAGCTGTTCTCACTTTTACATGTATATGTGAAGGGAGACTAGGGGACTAGAGACTTAGCCTGTGTATCGCATTGAGTTGAATTACGCAATCGATCTGAGCCCATACCGGGATCAAAACGTTGAAATGGTCCCTGTTGGTTGTAAGAAAGGTCTATACTGTTGACTTGCAAATTTACATATTTTTCCCGAGCGATTTCTGTAATTCCAAATTTATTACTGCAAGCATGAATCATTCGCAAAAAAATGCAATTAATTATTCAACTGCCTAATTGATGCTTGACTTGCATAGTTCTACATTTCAACCAAAAAAACTACATGTGCACTGTATATCTTGTTTTTCAATCAGATGTGAAGCAAGCATCGACTGACGCATTGCCATAATTTTGTTCAGATATTACGTATTTCATTTAAATCACATCCACGGAACACATTGAGAAAGATGTCGAAACGATACGACTAGAATTTTGAAAGACAAGCAGAGATAAGTTAGGCATATAGAACAAAGGATGGGGCTAGATAGTAGGATCGCCGAAATTCTTCGGTTCAAACGTAATCGAACACATATTTTCTCAGGGGAACTGGTATATTTCATTATTACCATAGTCATAATAGTGTCTAGCTAGGTACATACGTACACTAGGTATATTAGTGTCTAATGAGGTCTACCTACGTACGTCTCTCATTATTCCATTGTGTAAAGATGGCATGGATTTGGAATGATTAAAATGCTCCATTGATTTTCCTTTCCAGATGGGCAAATACAAATGCATATTCAAACGTGAGTGGTTAGATTCAACTCTGTATCCGCAGTGGAAAACGTGGCTACAAGATGTGTCAAGCGACCAACATCGCGCATTTTGCAAAGCTTGCAACAAAGCGTTTGACATTTCAAACATGCGAAAGTCGGCTATCGATTCTCATGCAAGTCGGCCAACTCATAAGAAAAATTGTGAATCGGTGAAGGGCACTTTCTGGCCAGCATCCTCTAACTCAAAGGCAGATTCGTTTAAAGCCAAGTCCGCTACAACCGCTGAATCTTCCAAGTCCGCCACTGCTGCTGAATCCTCCAAGTCCACCGAAGCCTCTGAATCCTCCAAATCCGCCGTAACCGCTGAATCCTCCAAGTCCGCCGAAACCGCTGAATCCTCCAAGTCCGCCGAAACCGCTGAATCCTCCAAGTCCACCGAAACCGCTGAATCCTGCAAGTCTGTCTCAGCCGTTTCATCACAGAATCCAACGTTGACGTCCTCATTTATCATTCAACATGAGACAACGACAGCTGAAATCATTTGGGCCCTTGACTGTGTCAAGAAGCACCGTTCATATAACTCAAGCAACGATCAGGGAGACATTTTTCGTGCAATGTTTCCTGACAGCGCTATTGCTCAACGTTACCAAATGGCAAAGGAAAAATTGGCCTATGTGACTATCTATGGCCTTAGTCCACATTTCTCGAAGGAAACCATTGCCAGAGTAGCACAATCGGGTCAATTTGCAGTATCTTTTGATGAATCCCACAACAAAGCTGTCCATAAGGGCCAGATGGACATTTGGCTGCGATATTATGACAATAATTCGGACATCGTTCGCTCCGATTACTTGACGTCAATATTCCTTGGTCATGCCAGTTCACAAGATCTTCTGAAAAGTGTCATTGAAGGACTTGAGAAGGGTGGTTCGCAATTGGATATTAAGAAGCTCCTTCAGATCAGCCTTGATGGTCCAAATGTGAACCTTCTATTTTACAAACTTTTTTCCGAAGACTTCCATGACAAAACCAAGAAATCGCTGATCAACACAGGAGTTTGCTCGTTACACGTAGTCAGTAATGCACTTCAACACGGGCACCAGCACACAAAGTGGGGTCTGCAAAGCATCCTGCGTGCCATGTATCTGTTGTGGAAAGATTCGCCTGCTCGTAGAGCGGAATACAGTAATCTCACAGATTCCGATCAGTTTCCTCAGAAGTTCTGCAAAACTCGTTGGGTGGAAAATCAGAGTTGCTGTCAACGTGCGATTTCCGTCTTCGACAATGTGAAGAAGTTTTGCTCTGAAGTCAAACCGAAGCCCAACATCCAGTCTTTCGATATTGTGAAGGAAGCCACTCGGGATGAGCTGTGCAAAGCAAAACTGGAATTCTTCAAGTTCATGGCATCAGAAATGGAACCGTTCTTGCGACGATTTCAAAGCGAGAAACCTTTGGTCCCCTTCTTGTATGAATTCCTCATGACACTGTCTGTGGATAGCCTTCAACGGATAGTCAAAGCATCTGCAATTGAAGAATGCGGTTCCTCCTTTTCGAAATTGAAGGACTTGGATCTGAGAAATGAATCCAATTTGAAGGACTCAACTTCAATTGATATCGGATTTGGTGCACAACGGGCTTTGCCAAAGAAATTGCATCCCCAAAGAAAGTTGGAGTTCTTCAGTCAATGCCAGAAATTCCTGATCGGGATGATTGAAAAGCTATTCGAGAGAAGTCCACTGAATTACCGGTCGATAAGAGGTGCCTCGTCCCTGTCTCTCAAGGAGATGGTGAGCAAACCCAACACCTGCGTCAAGCGATTTGACGTACTGCTGGAGGAACTGCTGAAGGCGGAGCAGGTCAGTGTCTCGGAAGCGGACTCAGCGAAAAAGCAGTTCAGTCACTTCCTCAAAGACAACGAAAAAAAGACCGATCTGCTAAACTTTGATGTGAACGACCACCGCCTAGATTCGCTTTACGCGAAATTGATGAAATATTATGCGAACTACACTCAACTATGGGCGGTGACACGAAAAGTGCTAATCATGTTTCACGGCCAGGCGGCTGTTGAGAGCGGTTTTTCAATCAACAAAGACATTTTGGTTGAGAATCTGCATGAGGACTCAATCATTGGACAGCGAGTGGTGTACAATGCCATCAATTTCTACGGAGGGGTGCTGAAAGTCCCAATTTCGGAAAAGCTGAGGCAGTCCGTCAAAGCCGCATCGATGCGTAGGAAGCTGGCACTGACTGTGCGAAGCGAGAAAATTGCAACCAGCAATTTGAATAGGAAGCGCACAGCTGAGTACGAGCAGCAGCTGAGACAGATTGAAAAAGAGAAGAGCAGGCTTGATGAGGAAAGAAAGGAATTGGATGAGCGTGCTCAGACCATCAAACGACTCAAATTTAGTATTTCCTAAGTACGGTGTTGCATTTCCTTCCTTAAGACAATACCTGGAAGTGAACAGGGGCCGGTAAAACAATGTATTGGTTATTTTTAAGTCACTAGCTTTTTTTAACACCTTGATATTATGCGCTCATCCTCCAGATAGTCAATCCTCCAGGTAGTCAAATGAGTTTTGCGATCTCTAAAAAAGATGGATGCGCTGCTCGTGAAGTTTATGAGGAATTTAGAATCAGCTGAAATTTCATAGGTCCGGTATGAATGTACTTGCGCATACATGCAATTCGAATGGTTCGTATGTGCTCATACATAGTTTATTGCAGAAAGGATTTTCCCAAATAAAAAGATTTTCAGACAAGTAAGAGTTATTAGCAGCTACTCATTACGTAGGCCATCATGCGATAGACCTATCTTAGGGACGACTAAAAGTTTGACTAAACCTCCATGAAACTAATCTAGTTGTTTAACAACTGTACTTTTGTGTTACCAGCCCCTGTACTACATCTCAGTGCTGCATCACTCAGTTGTCTACATAGACATGTATTTGGACAGAGGTTGAACATGTTTTGTTGTTTACAGTCCTTCTTGAGGTGCTTCTGTTATTGCTAGCTAACAAAGTGCGAGTATTTTATGCTGTCTTGTATCGATCTTTGCAAAATTTATGTGTACGGTATTTTGGATCGAGGCTAGGCATGAATTGTTTTTTGAGTCTCTGAGGTCGTTTGTTATTGTTGAATAAGCTAAGGTAGTTTATGCTGCTCTTTATTGCTCGTTTAGATCCTTATAGAAATACATGGATCAGTCTATCAAAATTATATTTTCACAACTATTCATGTACTTCCTTCATTTTACACATACATTATCAGCTAGTGTTTCAACAGGTTCAGTTCATACTCGCACTTAAGAGGACTTTGTCCTTATGATGTCAAAGCATTCCTGGGCCGTGTCGAGAGGCAGACCACCTTAACATATGTCCTCATGATATATGCCAAAAAGGATCGTGCCCCATCGTTAGAGGATCAGTCATATAACTACAGTTAGTGAGCTCATATTCAAGTAATAATGTGAAAAGCCCCATTTCGTGTCTCCTGGATATGCCTGGAGCTGTCTCCTGGATATCCTGGATATCTCCTGATTTTGGGGGGAAAATCTGGTAGAAACCCTGACCTGACACACATTAACAGGGCCTACTGATTCTTACATTAAGAAAGTGATATCCTTTCATTTTTTTAATTATACTTGATGAATATGTACAATGAATATGTAATATGTACCGTTTTTGTCGTCTATTCATTAAAAGTGTAATCTTGACCATTTCACCATCGCCGATGTCAAGATTCCCTTCGAAAATTTAGGCTATAGTTAATGGTGAAAAGTCTCCCCCACTGTTTTTATCCACATGTTATTCAAAATGATGGCATACGGTAAAACGATGTACGCAGGCAAGATGACTCAATGTACTCTGATAATTGTTATGATAAGGTGTCCGGTTAGTGAGGATAGTTATTAGTTCATTCACAAGCTACTGCTATCCAGATGTAAAATCTTATTAATGAAAGTTTCCTGTCATTGACCATTTTTTCATCAAAGAAAAGTGAATCTATTAATGACCGAAGCGGTGCTTGAAGGAAGCACTCAAATGTTCTTTGAGCTTTACAGACAGGTCCACACGTTGTGAAACTAATAAAATATTGTAGATGAAGATTTTTAACTAAAGAATAGTGCATTTTTTCATGATATTGTGATCTGGTAGTGGTCGTAGCAGCATGAAACAACCCAAAGCTTCTTACTTAATTTTCATACTACTCAACAATTAGCGTCAATGATAATCTCTTGGTATTGCGACCGTTTTTAGCAAAACCGAGCGCGGTCGCAATGTCGAGGTTTGACTCTGCATAGTCTCAGATTTGCAATTAGTAAGTTACTGAAATTTAGTCGAAATTTAAATAATATAATTGCAAATCTCGAATTTACCCTGGCATGGCTGCGACTTTAAATAGTGAGTTGTGGCGATGTTGACATATGTGAACTAGGGATTCTGATGATTCCTGATATTGGATGAAATGCCAGCTATTCAGGTTTGCTCTATTTTTCAACTGAATTTGGAACTCAATATTTAATCATTCTATTTACATTGTGCATAGTTTCATTTTCGTGGCTTGCTTCAAGACAAATCCCATTTACGTATACATTTTTACTGACACAATGTTCTGCCACTGTGTGATTAACATACATGTAGCCTATTACTTCATCGCAGCTACTTGTGCATATTTTTAAGGATTGATCCATATTGCCGACATTAAACACAGTAATCTCGGCTTAAAACAAAATTATTTCAGGTTCTCCAAATTCTCAAACTCCGTGGACGACAGTGGATAAATCATCGGTTGGTCATAACATCAACTTATCACTGATTTGGCCAAGTGTTCAAAATTCTGTATCACGACGCGATTTTGTCGACTGTTACCGAAAATGGAATTATTATTGAATCTCTCATTTCGACTTGGAACCCTTTCGAACCTTGAGAGAGGTGAGCATGAAATAAGTAAGTAGTACTAGATTTCGTTGCACTGGTATGTAATAATTGAAATGAAATCTGGTCGATATGAAATAATAGCTTGAATTTGATGAAATCGACTTCGAGCAGTCCGAGAATTTGAAGCTGGTAACTTGTAATGGTGTCTATTATTGCGGTAAATCAAGAGTGCCCAGATTCATCAAAATAAAAAGCATTTCCATTCTTTATTTAGATTATATTGCTGTCGGCTTCCAGACGCACATTGATTTTAATCAATCTACTCATTCATTAATTCTTTTACTCTTGTGAAATTTACTATTGAATGTACGATATAGGCTACACAGTTATGACTTGCTTGATTTTAAAATCTTCATACAGATATGCCTTATTGTATACTTGCCAGCTGGAAAATCAAAAGTAGGCCTACTTATTCTGGTTATCTTACATTCAACTTTCCCTGTATTGCCCTCGCAGATATGGAATTTCTGCAATTAAATCTCTCATTAATAGAACTGTAAATGCGGAGGGGCCGGCCTATAAAACATAGAAATTTTCTCCGACCATTCATTGAAAATGCATGGAATTATAAAGCAACTACTATATACTATGTCGTTGAATCGAAATCGCTGTCTAGGCGATCCTAGGCATCTTGGGAGATGTAGGAAAAGTAGACTACCCGTGTTCTATTTCATTTCAACTGCCCAGGGCCTTCTATAAGAATCATTTATCAATTTGCTTTTCAATTTGCTCGTGCTAATCAGTGTCGATGACATCTGCTAGAACATTGGTTTTAGGCTCTAAAATTGCACAATGATAAAGATTCTTAACTATAATGCTTATTAGATTGAAGAGCTTTGCCGTTTCCATAAAATATGACCAGTGCGGGAGCTTAATAGACACGTAAATATTTTAATTAACGGTAACAAGGAAATATTCGGTCGCTGAAACTATCTAATTAAGCCTAATTTATTCTAGGTCCGTCGTCTCTCCGTTATCGGTGGAAGGAATGAATCTGAATTTGGTGAAAAGAATATTCGACACGCTGTTATCGCACAACGAACAGTTGCAGTGCAACTTAGATGGGAGGAGCGGATACAAAGGATCTAAGTTTGGGTTGAAAGGCCCATTCTTACAGCTAGTTTTCGGTAAGTTAAGATGTCAAGACTAAAAAACAAACCCTAATTAATGTCTGCTTTGTTGCATGTTAACATGATTAGATGCACATTGCTAGTGGTTATTTGATTTCAGAAGTATTCAGTTATAATGTTTTGTGATGTTCCATCCCAGAATTTTAATTTTCGTTTATCTCGGTTTTCGTTATTGTATTCGGTTTTGCGTATTTTTAATATTTCATTATTGTTTGATAATTGAAAAAGACTGTGGAAGCATTATTGGAAAATTACCGTCATTTATTTGATAAACAGTTAGCAATTTTAATTGTGCAAATAATGATTATCAGTTACTTGCATAATATTTTCAATAAGTTTGTAGCCAGAGTAGAAAATGATTGTATATGTATAAATAGTAAACTAAGCATGTTATTGTACCGGTCTATGAAATTTATCAGCTTCTCAAAAGCAGTTTCACTCGGTCAAAGGAAATTAATATAAAATGAATTGAAGCAATATTTCAGCCAAATTCATTGAAGCCGTCAAAGCATATTTGCAAGCAATCCCTGTCACAAAAAGGTTTTGTTGCGCCGGAATTGAGCCTCCCTTTCGAGGTGCTGTCCCGCAAGTATGTTTCCTTTGTCCCAGTAATGATGCCAGCTGGTCCAGTAATGGATGCAATCTCTCACATCTTAAGATACATAAATTCGTCTAGTCTAAACGTGGAATTTCTTCGAAAATGAGGGTCTTTCAATATTCAATTGTTGGAGGGACCCCATTATCATGATGATGGACCTAATAGCAAAAAAGCAATTTGTATTTACACGGGCGCTTTTCCACGAGGCATGATTATGGTGGTCGATGACCATCTGAAAGCGCTCGTCTGAATAAAAATTGCTTTTTTGTTATCAGGCTCATGGGGTCACCCCAACAACTAAACGTGGAAGTTGTAATCACATTGAAATTCTATCTATGTATACAGTGCTTTCATTCTTTACATATGCGCAATAGTTTACCCGCATAAATTTACTCGGCCTGCGTAAAAATTGCAAATTTGTCACGTATGACCACTGAGCGGCAGTTTTTGAGATCTATCGTACAATGCTTTAATCCCGTTGTTCTTATAAGAATAGGGACTGTAGGAGTGGTTATGAGTATACAATAATGTGTTTGTTTCTTTTATACAATTGGTTTCAAATTTGCCATTTTTATGAAAATTATCATATCTAGAAAATTAATTGAGTTATTTATCGGTTCTTTTTTATGGTAAGATGAAGTGATGAATCAACAGCATTAAACCGTTCTAAAACAAGTGTGGGTTTCGGTTGAAGACCGAAAATGCAGTTATAATGTCATCCATGTACTTTATGTAAAAAACCGACATTGCTTCCTATAATGTCTAATGAGAATTCAACTACAGGAGGTTCAATGGAGGATCCCGTGCTCATTCCTTCTTTTTGCGGGTAGTTTTCATAGTGAAACAGGTCTATTATTATCTGCTTAGATAAACAAACACGTGAAAGGTCGACTCCCTTCTAAAATCGTTTCATATTGATATCCCCGACAAAGGCAATTTTAAAGTACTCATTTATTGAAAATTTTCTTTATGAAAATACGGTATTCTTATAGCGCACAATACAAAATTTTCAAGGTGCTCAATGTACGCTGTCATGCGCACTCCTTACTTACTTCCCCGTTTTTCGTCCTTGTCCACGCTGAACGGGGGTCAGTTTGTGAAGTCCATACACAATAAAATTTGTTCAACCATTCTACATGAAGTCATTTCTTCATTCGCATTGTTTCATGAATAATTGTAACAAATCACAACCACCTTTCTTGCATTGATTTTTCTTTCCATTAAGTCCTGTATATATTGTATCATTGTTATTGATTGTTGTCACGGTCACTGATGATGGCATCTTGTCTACTGAAACATGTCTGCGAATACATTATCTCCGATGAATTTTAATCAAGTGGGATGATGTCCACCGGATATTTTAAATTTTTATCTTGAAATATGAAAGCGACATAGCAGCTATGTGGGTTTAAAATGGTACCATTTCCGTTACAGATTCTGTGAAGAAACAGCAGTTTCCAACGATAACTTCCAAGAATTTTGAGGATATCTCCATCAGGTGTCTGCGTGGTACAAGGGACCGCAAAGGTGGGCGGCGACAACGAGAGTTTAGATGAAGGAGGCGGAGGCCCAAGCGCAGTTAAGTCAGTGATTTATCTGACTCGGACTAAGTGGACTCGGACTATTGAGTGGTCTTCTCTGACCTTCACTTTCATAGATGCGCTACGCGCGCCAGTAGCTTTTTTTACAGTTTCATTGATCACATCGCCTGATGAACCGTTGAATTTCAAGTTTTATTCAACTTATTTTTATGAAAATGTTTATTGAGGCCTCTGTACCCATGACTCAGAAAATGAAGAAATTCATCTTCATTAATCATTTTCTTTTTAGTTGAAACTAATGAATTTATAAGTCTTTGTGCACAAAAATTAATAAATTATGTCAAGATATATTTCGCCGATCTGACTTTATCAATTGAAATACAAAGAAATCATATGAAAAAATTCGGGAAATCAAATGCCAAATCATTCGAAATCTCTACGAAATTACAAACTGTACACATATACCACAGTTCAGTGATTGTTGTAGTTCTGTCAGTACAACAACAATCAATAAACTTTGGTATATGTGTATATTTGGTAGATGTCGACATTGATATTAATGGTTTGTAATTTTGTACAGAGATTTCAAATGATTTAGCATTTGATTTCCAAAATTTTTACTTAGGACTTCTTTCTATCTCAATTGATGAGACCAGATAGACGAAATATATTTTGTCATAATTTATTGATTTTTGTGCGTAGAAAGACTGAAGAATAATAATATTTCATTGATTTCAACTATAAAGGAAAATGATATCAGAATCTTTCTTTGCCAGATCAATAAAAATTGCCAAGAATTGCAAATATTATAATTATTATCTGCCTTTCAAATTTTTCCAGGTTGCTTGATAATCATGATTCGTATCCAGATTAATTATCTTTCCTGTAATTGCAGGTGAGACATAGTCGTGAATTTACTATCATTACCGCGTAGCTGTTATTATTTTGCAATCTTAAACTGCAGCTTCTGTAAAAAAAGTCACGTCAATTTCATTTTGTCTTGTAATAAATGGGAAATGTATTACTTAAAACTGTTGCTAAGACATTGCTTAAATGGCATTGATAATATGCTTGAACTTAATTTCAATTTCATATCAAGTCTCTAGCTCATTCAAAATTCAACGGTTCATCCGTAATTTTTTTACTCCCTACCACGCTTCAGTATTCTTTACCGGACAGTAATTCTAAGACTTGTTAAAATGAAATTTTTTAAATAGATGGCTTTTAGTTTAGTAGATGACGCCACTTCGAGAGGAGATTGAACACTCTTCACAACATTCGTGCTATTGTAAAGGTTTTTTATTCAAGTCTAAACAATCCTTTTCTGTTAGACATCATACGATATAGTTAGATGCAGTACTTAATGGAAATATTGAATAACTCTCTTCTAACTACTTAATAACAAATAAAAATAATAACTGTAGCTGAGCAAGACTAGTAGCTAAACATTAAAATACTTACTAGTTGTCCGTCATATCCTATAGAAATGAATCTCTGTTTTTGGGTATAGTTAGTTAGTTCTTAGTAGCATTTTGAAATTTTCTGTCTGCTAGAGGTTGGATTTTTCAGATGGAGGATTGCCTTTGAAGAGCCAATTGATCCTTTTCTGCAAAAGCCTCCGAGTTTCTCCGATGCAGCACTGATGGCAGTGTCAATTTATTTATGCTAATGCAAGAAAGGATGGCCAACTGCAGTCATGCTCATAGCTATTTAGCTATTTCTTTCATTTTTAAGTGATTATGTTGGTTTTTGGAAAACTAGGTCATCAGATATTTCTAATAAGTGCTGTATATACACATAAATAATTTATTCTAGAATCTCTGTGTTTGATGTCTACATAAAATTCAGCGTGTTCATTTTGACAAGTCTCATATCATGAAATTCTGTATCAGATTTTAATACTTGTGTGATTATGCGATTGTTTCAGTCCCCTTCTTATGATGAGAACATACACATTTGAACTTCAGAATTGTATTTTATCTCACAAACAGCACAGCTATCAGCTTCGTAAGTTTAACCGATTAAATCAGGAAGGGAGTTTTGAATTGGAGTCAGCTTGATTATCCCATGAAGTGCGATACAGTGTGCGTCAATCTTGCGATTTTCTTTTCTGCAGTACCGCATTAGTTCCATTCCCGATTATCTATCTTGGCCACAGCAACAATGCCGTAACACTAGTTATGGCGATACATATAATAGCTGCGCTATTGGTGTACACATCCCCCGCCATATTTTGAGTTAGAGAAACGAGGATGTGTACGTTAGTAGCGCAGCTATTAATGTATCGCCATAACTAGTGTCACGGCATTGTTGCTGTGGCCCAGATAGATAATCGGGAATGGAACAAATGTGGTATTGCAGAAAAGCAAATAGCAAGATTGACGCACCCGTGTCGGCACTTCATGGGTAGCACCTCATTTCGGCATCGGCTCGGTGTAGAGCCGTTGCGTGCACGGTAAATGCATGCGCGTTGACGATGGGTATTTTGTGGCAACATTGGGCAACATTTGCTGGGCCAACGTCGTTTACACGCCGATGCATATGGGCTTATGTGGGATTAACTAGTCTAAACGGCCATTTCCTGATGTTGGCCGGCACCTGCTACCATTCGGGTAGCCCACGGTGGCCATTGGGCAAAACGGTATCTTCCCATGTTGGGGCTGTGCCACTTGGGAGAGTATTCATTTTACTTGAAAGGGCTCCCCTGTTCACTATATTTGAACAATTTTCAAAATCTTTACATGCTTTCGAATATCAGCTTTCAAAATATCATCACACTATATCACATGTGTCATTTAATGATTAATTGAAAAGTTCCAGCGACTATTCACTTATCTGAGAAATTATTGTCGGTGAAGAAGCTTTCAATGTGTTTATTCGACAAATGCGCTAGGTTTCTTAACCGTATGAAGGAGAAATCATCCTATAATTAGAATTTTTTCTATTGAATTCTTGAGATATTCTTACAACCAGTGCACCGCCCACTTTCAATTATGACTTTGTGGACCAATTTTTAATTCGAATTTTGAAAAATAGTTGTTAATGACTGCTGCAAATCGACACAATATACCAGCCCAGGGAATAGTAGGCTATGCCACATGAAATAATGCCACCATCTCACTTAATATTATCTTCATAAAAATCCTGCATTAATTTGCTGCCAACAACTTCCACAACCAACTTGGCAAATAGTTTGACTATGATACAATGTTTTAGATCGAATCTGATCTACTAACCATAGATTTTTCCATGTGCCATCATTGTACATAGGCAAGATATCAAACTTCCATTCTAGTGTACTATTATCTACTTCTATGAGAGAGAGAAAGAGAGATGCGAATAAATCTATTAATAAACTGACAGAAGAAAGAAATTCAATGTGCGAATAATGTGATTGTTGATGAAAGAAAAAACGACGATAAAAATGATATCATGAAAACTGATTAATGGTCCATGTTAAAAAAGGAGATTAAAAATTCCGTGATAAGAACGAAATGTAGTCGGGTCGAAAGCTAACGAGCAGAGATTAAAGGAAACTCTTTCAATTTTCAAAAGAAAGTGGATTTATCGTCAAGTGTCAAACATTTGCATAAATTAGAGACGATGAGAAATTGAAACAACAACAACTACCAACAGCAACACCCCGAGTAAAAAAATTATGTTTTGCTTGCTAAGCGTCATGGTACGCGCGCGGTAAACTTAGTAGGCGACATATTAACACGCAAAACCACGATATGCCTACTAGGCACATATCAAGCACCTACTAAATTCATTAAGCAAAGCATGATTACCACATGCCTAGTAGGTCCATATCAAGCGCCTACTAAATTGGTTAGGCAAAGTTTGCTAGGGCATGATTACCATATGCCTACTAGGCACATATCAAGCACCTACTAAATTGGCTAAGCAAGCAATATTTTTTTCTGTTTTTATCAAGCGTCATCAGCTTGAAGGGCTTCTCACGGCGTTAAATGATCAGAATAAAGCGGCATAATAATTTTGAATGGCTAATGAGCTCTTGCTGCTTTGCTTGATTCGTTTGGAATGAGGCAGATTAGTAAATATACAAAGCCAATCTGGGCCATTGTCATAAAAATGTTAAATGCTTCATTACTTATCCCTGTCAACTAAATATTTTCGTCACACGGAACTTGGGTGTATTTTACTATACACCAGATCAATGCATATTAAACGCGAGAATAGTTGATAGCCCACAATTACAGTTGTGTTGCTGTAAAAGGCCTGCACCAAGTATAGACACACGTGATAGCGTAGGGAAAGTGATGTTTAAATGGCCAGTTGATGCATGTGTTTCATCAAAATAATTTTAGAACTATTTAAAGCTCTGGTATAAACATTAAAAGGATCATGCGTAAAGCTTAGTATTCGGAATGATATTACACTTGTGAAAGCAGCTTATCGAAGGCTTATAGTCCATGTAGTACCTATGATTTTTCTCGTACTGTAGAAATTACATGTAGTTGTGTACTTTCTTGATTGACAATCGACTATCATGGCAGTTGTCAATTTAGGTATCAATACAAGAAGTCAAGATCCATCCCTCTTCAGTCCGGGTTTCATTGTATTTCATAATTTCACCAACAATGTTATTGTTAAACCATCGACTGAGTTTTCTGAAGTCCGGCATATGCGTACAATATAGGAGGATAGGAGGTGAGTGAGTCAGCAGTCGTGACGGAGAAGTCTATTCATGCAAAGTTGCTATGCTACCATGGATCGATCAACGACGTCTGCTCTTATTGCAGTCTTGGCCAAACGTATTAATGCGCCACGCTTTAAGCTGACAGCACTTGGGTGTCGAGTCGAAACTCGGAATTCGGCATTAGCACAGTGTGAAACAAAGTCATTTTCTGACGGACTGTTTCGGTTAATATTCGCTTTGCAGTTACTCAATGACTTTTCAACGGAAAGCCAATGCGAACTTTATTTACAATTGCTGTCTTCAAGTTTCACCTGACTTTGTAGCGTCGTGAAGGATTGCATTTCCGTCGAACAAGTGAGGAAGAGATCATATCCTATAAATCCTGTCAAACAAGATGCGGAATCGAACCTTCTTTATCACGTGCGCGGAAAGGGGACGGTTATCAAGATCGAATGCTCTTTTACATGACAAGATTCCAGACCAAGGTGAGAAAATATAATCAATCTCAATCATTTTATGTAATAAAAATAATACGATAAGTGAAAATGTAGGATTCAAAAATTTAGGAAAATTACATGTATGTCAGCTTCCTATGTTTTGAAAGTTGCTGATAACCTGTTAAATTTAATCAAAAGCTCGAAAACTTGAAGTGCTATTAGTTAAGTGATCGTGTGACTTATTCATCTGTTTACTGACATTCATTTAGATTTGCTAAGTCTTATCCCTATTAAGAAATAGCAGCATTATGTTTGAACTGTATGCTGTCTCTGCAGGCCAGATATTAAGCGCACGATGAGGTCAATAAAGTCATTCCCCGACAACTCGTGAAGCGATGATGACCAGGCCAGATCCTTTACACTAACATTTTTTCAACTAAAAAAGGTTGTGACAAGGCAGTGGTCACGTGAAGATTTTAAATGGCAGTAGTGGATGAGAAGAAGAGGGAGATCGAGAAGGAACAATGTACACACGAGCAACAATAATGCGTCGAATAGACGAAGTCAAATGAAGCGGTTGACATCGCTGCGCTTCACGTTATCGTCTATAATGCAAAAAGTACTTGTCCGATCTGCATAAAGTTTTGATGTAGGTAGTAAATATGCTTAAGTAGGCCTACGTCTACCCGAAGCTTGGTGACGATTGATATATATTTGCAGATTTTAGACGAATTCGAAAACCTGGGGATAATCGAGTTTCCGCACTCTTCAGATAGTGAATAACAATTTTGTGGATTAACATCTTTCAAACAGCAATTATCGAACAAATATGTAAATGTGGTAAAATGTCTCATGATCAAATTGAAAAATGACAATATGAAAAAAGCACTAAAAATTTCGCAAAATCTAGAGCTTTTTAAATATCATTTCCTCAAATTATATCGTGGTAAAGTATCAAGTTTCAAAGTCTTTTGAAATTATTTTGAAGAATACTCGAGAGCTCAATATGTTGATGCTTAATCCACCTTTTATTCCTTACCTGATATCATTCTTATAATTGATGATTTATATCAAGAATAACTAATTATGAAGTAAGCGCTGAATAGAATGGTGATTTAGGTTTGACCGATCTAGAAGCTAATCATATTAAGTATAGACATATCAACTGCAGAATGACAAGACCATTCGAGTTCATCGCTGACACTCCAACAGCATAGTTACCGAAATGAGGTGAAGTGTGCCCGTTTCAAATGCCAACAATCATATCCTGCAATTACATTATGCTTCCCTTTGGCAGGGAGTCTTCTGAGCATAGGATTCGCTAATTCTTTCAGTCATAGTTAAACTTGAGATCATTTTTTTCATTTCCTTCAGAAAATTATTTGTTATGTAATAACGTCTGTACATGCACATCTGTATGTCGCATGTTTAATTTCAATTTTACAAAATTTCTTGCTCTGTATTTTCCTTAAGACAGTAGGACATTATGCATTCTCTTGAAATAGTGTATGTGAGCTTATAACTTAGGCTGTGCGCAGTGAAGCCATCTAGATAAATGTGTAAATGCGATTATGGCATTAAACGCTCGGTACCTGAGTTTTGCTCCCGCAATTGGCGCAGTATGTTGCTGATGCGCCATGAGAGATAAGCTACCAACGGAACTCAACGAACTCCTCGATCCTCTCTCACTAATGAATATTTGGAGATTATAATTTGTTAGTGATATTTGTTCGACAAAATTTTATCAGATCTTGAAAAACTGCAGATAAAACTCTTATAACTATAAGAGAGGTGCCGACATCAATCATTCAATCAACTTTCAATCATTCTTGACTTTTTGTACAAACAACGTTCAGTAGCCCTTAATTTCTTATGCCACCGGATTTTACAATAAGTCCCCCCCCCAAATAACAAGCTTCAGGATTTTCGCTTCCGGTAGCTTGCCGCGGAGTAAGCTTTAGGGAGGTATTCATTTGAGTGCGCTTGATCAATCTTTGCTTCACGCTGCTACGTCAGGACAATTGACACTTCTTCTCTGTTCTTCTTCTCAACCATGAGCCAACATGAACATTAATTTCGAGGGAAAATAGAAATCCTTTCACTTGAAGAGCATTATCAGCATAATTTCATCTTAAATGAACTCCAACATTTGAAGCAATGCAACTGATTGGCATCATCTTCGGGATGGACTGAGAGTTTCAGGAGCTTATCATCTTTATAAACCATCGACCAAATCAGATCAGAAATAACTTTTTAGCATGACAAAATTGAGTTTGATACGATGAAAAAATCAGTTTCAAAGCGTCGAACCACGCATGTTCTCTTCTGTGATTAAGCATCACCGGGATGGAACAGGCCGCGGGCACGGCCTTCCGATTAATTTTAATGGGCCTATGTTGACCATTAACTATGCATTCCCTCTAGAGGAAATCGTTTAGTCAATCAAAAGGAAAACAGCATTATAGGAGCATGTATAGTTAGTGTAACATATTTAAAGATGCCTACCTAAACGTGCTCTATCATAAATGTTGTGAACTGATTCTTAAATAGTAAAAAATACTAACTTTTGCATGTAATTACACATAGCTTGTCCCCAATAAAATTGTCAGAATCCTATATTCTAGCCTAAATGAATTTTTATAGCAGCAAATCAAAAATCAAGCTCCACCATTCTGATAAGGTCCACATTGTTTCGATCGACTTTTAAAAGCGCGGGACGCCGAAGGGCGTCAACTTCTGCATAATTTTAGCGCCAGTAGAATTCGACCTCAAAAGAAAGGGATCTTGATTTTTTTCTGTGTTGCTATAATGACTATGATCTCCTGCCGTTTGGTCAACTGTGTGAATTTTGTAAGAATTATGTATTCCTTAGCCTATCTATCCAATGATTATTTCATATCTCGATTAACTGGAAAAAATCTCGAGGAATCAAAATGAATGATTGGATTTCAATGCAAACACATGTACGAGTAATGATAGTAGCGCCTACCACTGGCGGCTCCAGGATTTTTGCACAGTCCATGCGCATCCAAGATGGCTGCCAAAATGACAATGTTATAACACATGTATATGCATGTGTATAGTCGATATTACTACTTTTATGTAACTATTCAATTATGTACGGTAATCAAAAATACATTTGATGTATAGTTTACATTCATTATATTTAAATATGAATTTACATATTTAAACAACAATAACTAGACAAATATAATGACTGTAAACAGTGAGTTTATGAAACAGTTTCAATATAACTTGGATAAAAGTGAAACTGGATGACTCGACAGTGAGTAATACAGACAGCACGAACAATGGTCACGCGCTCCACTCTCTCTGATCGTGGCCTTGAACTCCACAATAACATTATGAGGACAGCTCGACGGCGCACACGAGCGAGAAACAAGGCCAAACAGAAGACAAACAGTTGTTGACAAACAGTTTTTAAATAATAACTAATAGTTTACACAATATTAGGATATTTGAGCAGGGGAAGTGGGGGCAGGGGAATTAAACCAGAAGCTGCATGCGCATACATGTATATGTATAATACCCTAATACATGTATATATTTTTCGTTTGAGCTACGGTCCATGCGGCCGCATTAACCGCATGGTAGCTTGCGCCGCGCGTGGCGCCTACTGCCTGCATGTGCTCTTGACAGTCGATGGTAGAGCAGTGTCTGAAGTTAGCGGCATGCGATCAATTTTGATTGACATCGTACGTTGTCAACCCCTGCTGGCTTTGATTACTCCGGCCGGTTTCAGCCCTAACTCATTTATATTATTTATATTGATAGAATTTTCACGCAATGGATTCCCAATTTAATGTGTATTTAACTAACTTTTGTAAAATGCCTTAAAAGTAGGTTTCGTTATAGATCGCAGATTTCCTTTGTTAAGACTGGCTGGCCCCTTTGGCAATGTTTTCCACGGTTTTTATGCAAGTATTTGAGCATTCCGAAATCTTGCTCCGGTGCAGAGTTGTGGGTACAATTTTTGTGCATGGTTTATATTTCTTAAAACTATATTTATCACTGTTCTAAACTTGCGGAAAAGCCCTAAGCATGCTAGTATGTTTAAATGAAAACAGAATATTTTGGAAATCGTAAAAACAACCACAGGTTAAAATTTTGGTTAAGTATCGTTTTTGGTAACAAATGTGCACATTCAGCATCTGCTTTTGCTTTCATCTTTTGTTATAAAAAGAAGTTGCAGAGGCCTGTTCCTCACAGAAGGCCTATTATCATTTCAATGATTCTGATTTCTGTAGTAGCTTACTATAGAATTAGCTGATCACAAAGCTAATCATATTCATGATGTGGCCCACTACTAGAACCGTTTTTAACACCTTTGAGGTGGATGATTCGCATGCAACATGAAAAACTTGCAAGTCATGGCATACATGCATACATGTACATTTGAAAAATTTCTCTTCTTTGTCCATGACTCGGTCTCCTACGAAATTTGTTTCATGACTAGCTAGCAATTTTTCTACTTAAAGCACATGTACATGTACATGTATGTTCTCTGCCAGAACTACATGTGCATATATTAGTTTTGCAATTTCCAATTCATACAAGCAGTGGCAGTAGCAACGCTCGCATCACCTTGGCCTCCAGACAAAAAAGTGTGAACTGAAGTATAGGGCGCACAGATCTCTCCAAATGTGCACCTATAGCACAATGCAACTAATATTTAAGACTCACAGTTTACGAGCAATCAAGAAGGTCAATCGTTTTGCAAACTTCAATTTTCAGCAATACACTTTGTCATATCTTAATAGTTGTTTCCTGTAACGTAAGTGATGCAATTGCCATTCATATCTTGACATCCACTCCACTTTCTGTTACGTTTTTATTAATTCACATGTTTTCCTGACTACAAGTTTTCAACTGCACATTTGAATTTAGAACTGCCGAAATTGTGTCCAGTTGCACGTTAAAAAACCCTATAGCTAAACAACAGTGCATGAGAGTGACCATGATCTACCATGGACGTTACTTAGAGAACGATCTGCCGCGATGATTGGTGTGGTACATTCGAATATACTGTACAACAACAGTTTCTATTTCCTAAAACTGAGGATTCGCGTTGTTGTATTTCACTTGGAGAACGCATTAAGTGAATTACATGTGCTTGTATGTCGGCCATCCTTATTAGGTACTAGTCTCAAAAGGGTATTTCGGTCTATCTTTCAGTATTTGTACAAATCTCATGGTTCCTATTTCATCAAAGTATAGAGCCCTAATGATTGTTTAGGTGGAAGTTGCTTTGAAACCTTTGCATTTATCAAATTAGGAGATAATAAGAGACAAAAGGTCTGATCAACTCAAAACATAAATTCATTATGCTGAAATCACATTTTTTAACTTCATTTAAGTTAGATAAAAAAATACAAAAGATATCATGCGAACAATTATGACTAAAAATACAATCCCAAGTTGCATCAGTAAAGAAAAATGCCTAATATAGCCATTTTGCTTTCTTTGACTAAGGATGATTTAAATAAACTAGAGCTATAATTGGAAATTTACAGCTCTAATAATCGTTTCATGGTATTATACTGAGTGAGTGACAACTGATTTGTCAATAAAGAACATTAACGCCCTTGATTCCCCGACCGCTTCCTATGGTAGGTTCTAATCATTGTATTTGACACACGTGCTGAAGTGACAGCAAGCAAGGTTGGACCTAGGGTTTTGGGTCGACCTTGGGTAAGTGATGCAAAACTTGGGTTTTCTATTAATGCTGAATATATACAGATCAAGTTACAAAAATTAATATTTTGATTTGAATCTTCTACAGGATAAGAGCATAAATTTCTGATATTTCATCAAATTTCCACTGGATTCACAGAATATTTCAAAAGTGAAATACTTGTGATTATTAGCTATTTCATTCTGGGCTTGACGATTACCGCGCATTGAAAGTTCATGGGCCTACATATTGTATCTAAGTTTACATGTCTTTTGCTGCATTTTTGCATATTGAATTTTTATATATTCCACATATTTTACATCTTTTGCAGTTATCTTCTCACCCTTAACTTTCTGCGATGGCCGACATTTATCCAAAAATTAAAATCATTCCGATTTCGCATTCTAAATATGTTTAACCATTCACTTACTGCGCAGCTATGATATTTATCAAGCCTGTTTATATTTCTGAATGATAAAATGAAAAACAATTGCTTTGCTATGAGTAATGTGTAACTCAATCATAACTAAATCCAAGATCTTCAATTAGTCAGTATATCAGTGTTGGTTAAATTAAAAGAAAACTTTATGACGTAATACATGTACTTAGGCGACTAATTACATTAATTATTGCAATAATAAATCGTTTCCCACTAATACCTCACTTCTCATGGGCCCAATAGGAATTTTGGCCTATAGAAGAATCTTTGTGTCAGCACAAAATACAAAGAATGCACTTCGTCTACTTGATTTCATTCATTTATTTAAACTTGGATTTTGGGTTTTGACCCCAAGTTTCTGCCCAACCTTGCAGCAAGCGGCGAGGGTGAGAGTTGTCATCTCAAAGTTCGAGAGATGAGATTTTCGTCTCTAAACTGCAGAGGGAGGGTTTAACGCTTGCTGAGTTTGAGTGTAGCCTATTTTTTAATAATTACTAATTCTTCAATTGTCTGCTTTATAATACGTTAGTTGAGGTTCCCAAATTTGGTGTACCTGTGCAAAAAATGAAGCTTTATCGTGTAGTAACCCTATGTTGATGTTGCTTATCTCAATTTTAGATGCGGATATCCCCATGTTCGGCTCGAGGCTCATGCGACTGATCTTCACAAGACGATATTTCTTATCGAAAAACCGCTACGTTTGGGAGGAGATTCTCATCGACAACCAAGTGCAGACAAAACAATGTTCAGTGTTAAAGGTATGTGGCCTCTGCCTTCTATAAGGAGACTTCCACTATCAGTGCCTCTCGATGTGCACTTGCGGACTGCTAAAATATTGTTGCAAACATTGTTCGATAAGAAGCTTTTAACCGTTGACATGGTCTCTTCACTGTATCATCTGTCAAAGTTCACCACTATTTTTTGAAGGCGGCCCAGAAGTGTATTCCAATATATTTATGAAAAACGTAAGAGCATAATCTTTTGCAGTACCCTACCTTCTCTCCTTTGTCTTTACATATCCAAATTTTATTCAAACAAATATATCGAGGCAGACACCATCTTCCTATATTTGTGTCGTGCCGTCGATATTTTGCTTTCATGTGAGATGATAGACATTATTGTAATTATTAATATTGAAAATTGTTATATATTTTTCAAAAACTTTTGATCAGAATTTTGATGAAGTTGTGAAAATATGTTTTCTACATGCGTTGAGTCATTTGTTAGACCAGACGAAAACCTTGCTAGACTGTCCACGATGACGGCGAAACTGCTATAAGTAATGCAGCTTGGGGTCCTTTAAAAGACTTTGGAACTGCTTTCTTAAACTTAAGGAAGTATTTCACTGAAGAGACTTAGAGGGCCAGACATTTTTTATCCAAATTTGAGGAAAGTCTATGCATTCGACTTCTAATTTTTATTCTTTAGCGAGGCCTTTCAATCACTAGGAGGCTAAGATAGCCGAAGACAGCTTCTTGCAGTGACTAATCGAAAGGCCTCGCAAAAACAATGTAAATTGGAAGTCGACAACACCTCTCTCTTTCGGGCTTTCCTCAAATTAAGGAAGTACAGTGTTGGCCAAAAAGATCCGGACAGTCAATGTTTTTTCATTAATTTTATTATTGCTAACTGTTTTGATGCAGGAAGGTTATGAAAAGTCATTAAATTTGACAATATTAATTTAATTAAATGTTAGATTAAAAACATACTTGGAAACATACTAAAAAACATAACATTGAACGTTACTTCGTACAAAGTCAGTACTTAGTTGTGTGGCCCTTTGCAGCCAAAACTGCTGCAATACGACGTGGCATAGACTCGATTAATGAAGAGCAAAATTCAGGTGTAATACATCGACACCACACATTCATGACTGCGCTTTTTAGGTCAGCTGCTGATGATGGGTTTAAACGCGACACTTCTTTCTTTACTTTCGTCCAACAATTCTCTATCGGATTAAGATCCGGTGATGATCCTGGCCAAGGTCCGAGCACTGACACTTCATGATCAGACAACCATTGTCTGACTTTTCTTGCCTGATGGCAAGGGGCACCGTCATGCATAAATGTAGTGCATCGGTGCAACTCCATCCATGAAATTAACTTCTCTCTCATTGAATAGATTGGATAGCCAATTGTGAAAAGGCTGATGAAATATTTGACTCACGTGACTTAAAAATACTGCGCGTACGCTGCTTTTGTTTACAGTTTCATTAGTGATGTCAACCTCAAGCCAACTTCGTGCAAATATCCAGTTGCTTTATGAAGATGGATTTTCTGTGCGCGATATAGCTGCGAGAATCAAAGTACCGAAGTCTACAGTGCATGATATTATTCGTGTCATCAAAGAGACAGGTAATTGTCTACCAGCAACGTCTCCCGGGCGTCCCCGGATCACGAGCATCCAGACTGATCATATGATTCGACGTGCTGCAGTGAAACGACGGAT
The DNA here is from genome assembly GCA_907163375.1 of Prostheceraeus crozeri. Taxonomy (NCBI): domain Eukaryota; kingdom Metazoa; phylum Platyhelminthes; order Polycladida; family Euryleptidae; genus Prostheceraeus; species Prostheceraeus crozeri. Next base: position 1,244 of record CAJQUW010012078.1, on the reverse strand, counting down.
ATATCAAGCGCTGAAATCAAAAGTCAATTGCCTGATGGTGTTATCGTTAGCAATCGGACAATCAGAAGGCGTCTTCAATCTGAGGCGGGCTTACGAGCATGTCGACCGGCGATGAAGCCGCGTTTGACCGCCAAGAATATTGCCGATCGCGTTAAATTCTGCGAGCTTCATAAAAACTGGACTGCTGAGTAGTGGCGAAGTGTTATGTTTTCGGATGAAACACAGATACAGCAATTCAAAACAAATAGAAAACTTGTGCGCAGGCCAGTTGGACAACGGTATAACCCGCGTTATGTGAAAACAACTGTGAGATCATGTCCTTCACTAATGATTTGGGGAGCTATAACCTCATCAGGACGGGCTGGTATTTTCCTCGTTCCTCAAGGCTCAACTGTTAACGCAGATTTGACTCTCGATCAGACTCTCGAAGAGAAGTTAATTTCATGGATGGAGTTGCACCGATGCACTACATTTATGCATGACGGTGCCCCTTGCCATCAGGCAAGAAAAGTCAGACAATGGTTGTCTGATCATGAAGTGTCAGTGCTCGGACCTTGGCCAGGATCATCACCGGATCTTAATCCGATAGAGAATTGTTGGACGAAAGTAAAGAAAGAAGTGTCGCGTTTAAACCCATCATCAGCAGCTGACCTAAAAAGCGCAGTCATGAATGTGTGGTGTCGATGTATTACACCTGAATTTTGCTCTTCATTAATCGAGTCTATGCCACGTCGTATTGCAGCAGTTTTGGCTGCAAAGGGCCACACAACTAAGTACTGACTTTGTACGAAGTAACGTTCAATGTTATGTTTTTTAGTATGTTTCCAAGTATGTTTTTAATCTAACATTTAATTAAATTAATATTGTCAAATTTAATGACTTTTCATAACCTTCCTGCATCAAAACAGTTAGCAATAATAAAATTAATGAAAAAACATTGACTGTCCGGATCTTTTTGGCCAACACTGTACATGATATTAATACTACATATAATCAAAATTTATCTAAATTTCATTTTCTTACAATTGAAAATAATAATGATGGTATAGTTGAAGATACTGTTAGACAACTATGTGTCGGGTCTACAAAATTTAAATTAGGATTTACATCTAATCAATTTAAAATTTTATCATCTTTAATAAAAACTAAAAATGATTCAGATTATGGTGGTGTTATTAAATTTTCCAAAAGAGATCAAAGACTAATATTTTTCTCTATTATATTATTATCAGATAATAAATGTA
>CAJQUW010012077.1:0-16284 GCA_907163375.1 Prostheceraeus crozeri | reverse complement strand
TATTAGGCAGAGACTACAAAGATATCAACATAGTCACAGGATCAGCTCATTCATAGATTTCGCGGTATAACCATCAAATTCATAATGAACAATAGACATCCATAAATCACAAAATGAAAAGCTACATTCTTTCGAGAGGAAATAAACGTTTCCTCCCTAGCTATCTGTCCATCCCTCTCTGCGCTCGGACTGTACAACATAGCTGCGAGAGGAAAAGTTGATACTTACCCTCTCAAGAAAATAGCTGTTATGGTCGATTTAAATAGGACATTTAACAGTAAATTAACTCCATGCAAGCCAGTTGTTCGATAAGTCATTAATACTCACTGCTTTAGAAAATACACACTGCATGTGATTTGAATTAACAAGTATTGAGGTGACATTGGGAACCTGCGAATCAAATCATTGAAAATTTGCACAGTCCTGCTTTAGTTTTTTGCATAAAATTTTATAGTTCCGCTTGAACAGCATGTTGTTTATAATATAATTTTCTTTTAATCGAAAAAGTCTTGCTGTTGTTTATATGGCATTTATTGCCCAAATTTTTGCCTGCTCAGGCCGCTTCAGGGGTGAAAAGGAGGATATTATACAAACACTTGATCTTATCTTAAAAAATCTTATAGATTTCAAATTTTAAGTGTTTGTATAATATCCTCCTTTTCACCCCTGAAGCGGCCTGAGTAGGCGAAAATTTGGGCAATAAATGCCATATTTTCGATTAAAAGAAAATTAATTGTATTATATTTTAGTTTTTTGATTTACAATTTGCTTAGCCGAAGGATATTGAACATCTCGTAGATTCTTAACATAAGCAACAAGCAAGCTAGTCTTCCAAATTACATGGATAGGTAGTTGATATGTAAGTAATGGCTGTAAACGGGAGGTTCTTCATTATGTACAATAAAATCCGGTTATCACTCCCTTTAGTTTTTGCCGATAAGTAAAATTGAATAAATTGAATAAAAACAACGTGTGTTTTCTGCTCGGACGTTTCGGGTCCCGACCCTTTATCAACGAGTTTTGATAACTATAAACTCGTTGATAAAACTCGTTAATAAAGGGTCGGGACCCGAAACGTCCGAGTAGAAAAAGTAGTAACCCCATTCCAAATTCAAGCCCGGTGCGGTGCAGTGCAGTGATGAGTCATCGATGAGTCATCAGGCTGACTCAGCCCCCCCCTCTGGCAGGAAGTGTGAGGGAGTTGGCCAAGGATGTGTTGGGAGGAATGGGTCCGTGAGGAGGAAACGGGTCCCTCCCCCCCCTCCTGCCAAACTTCCAACTTTGGTTGTAGACATCGTAGAAAGTCGTGCAATAGCTCATTTGAAAGCTAAGAGTGAGAAAAAGGCAGTGAAAAGCTCAGTTTGGGTTAATTTTCTTGGGTTTAGGGAGGAAAATGGCAAGAAACCGTCAGAGTTGGAAAAGTCAGGTGTTGGAGGTTTTGGGATGAGAAAGTCCATTTTTCGACAGGAAGGAGGCCTCGGATGGGAAAATGGAGTGCAAATTCGGACGTTTTGGACACTTTTGGGTCTAGGAACTTCTTCCCAACTCAATCGGAGAGAAAAAGTTCTGACCTCCCCCCCCCCTCGGCACCGATCTTCCAACTTTGCTTCCAGTGGACGGATTTTGTCGTGCCATAGCTCGTTTGAAAGCTAAGAGTGAGACAAATTCAGTGAAAGAGTCGGCTTGTTCCTATCTGTCTTCGTTTAGATGTGAGACGCCATTTAAGATTTTGGGACATTGGCGAAAAACGACAGAGTTAGAATTTGGGACGTTTTGGGCTGTAGCTTCAAAACGAAGCATCGGATTGGAAAACGGATTTCAGATTTGGAATCAGCGTGAAATTCTCTATCTGTATGGTGAGTTTCAAGTCAATCGGCGAGAAAAAATTTTCAACATTTTTCGAAAAAACGACAGAGTTAGAATTTGCGTCGTTTTGGTCTCTAGCGCCAAAACGAACCATCGGATGAGAAAACGGAGGCCAGATTCGGATTCAGCGTGAAATTCTGCATCGGTATGGTGTATTTGAACGCAATCGGAGAGAAAAAATTTTCGCTGACGTCCCCCCCCCTCTGGACAGCTCGCTTCGATTTTGGCTTCCAGTGGACGGATTTTGTCGTGCCATAGCTCGTTTGAAAGCTAAGAGTGAGACAAATTCACTGAAAGAATCGGCTTGTTCCTATCTGTCTTCGTTTAGATGTGAGACGCCATTTAAGATTTTGGGACATTGGCGAAAAACGACAGAGTTAGAATTTGGGACGTTTTGGGCTGTAGCTTCAAAACGAAGCATCGGATTGGAAAACGGATTTCAGATTTGGAATCAGCGTGAAATTCTCTATCTGTATGGTGAGTTTCAAGTCAATCGGAGAGAAAAATTTTCAACATTTTTCGAAAAAACGACAGAGTTAGAATTTTTGCGATGGCTGCCTACTGTGGAGCCAAAACGAAGCATCGGATGAGAAAACGGAGGCCAGATTCGGATTCAGCGTGAAATTCTGCATCGGTATGGTGTATTTGAACGCAATCGGAGAGAAAAAATTTTCGCTGACGTCCCCCCCCTCTGGACAGCTCGCTTCGATTTTGGCTTCCAGTGGACGGATTTAGTCGTGCCATAGCTCGTTTGAAAGCTAAGAGTGAGACAAATTCACTGAAAGAATCGGCTTGTTCCTATCTGTCTTCGTTTAGATGTGAGACGCCATTTAAGATTTTGGGACATTGGCAAAAAACGACAGAGTTAGAATTTGGGACGTTTTGGGCTGTAGCTTCAAAACGAAGCATCGGATTGGAAAACGGATTTCAGATTTGGAATCAGCGTGAAATTCTCTATCTGTATGGTGAGTTTCAAGTCAATCGGCGAGAAAAAATTTTCAACATTTTTCGAAAAAACGACAGAGTTAGAATTTTTGCGATGGCTGCCTACTATAGAGCCAAAACGAAGCATCGGATGGGAAAACGGAGGCCAGATTCGGATTCAGCGTCAAATTCTACATGGAAATGGTGTATTTCCAGCTCAATCGGAGAGAAAAAATTTTCGCTGACGTCCCCCCCCTCTGGACAGCTCGCTTCGATTTTGGCTTCCAGTGGACGGATTTTGTCGTGCCATAGCTCGTTTGAAAGCTAAGAGTGAGACAAATTCACTGAAAGAATCGGCTTGTTCCTATCTGTCTTCGTTTAGATGTGAGACGCCATTTAAGATTTTGGGACATTGGCGAAAAACGACAGAGTTAGAATTTGGGACGTTTTGGGCTGTAGCTTCAAAACGAAGCATCGGATTGGAAAACGGATTTCAGATTTGGAATCAGCGTGAAATTCTCTATCTGTATGGTGAGTTTCAAGGCAATCGGCGAGAAAAATTTTCAACATTTTTCGAAAAAACGACAGTTAGAATTTTTGCGATGGCTGCCTACTATAGAGCCAAAACGAAGCATCGGATGGGAAAACGGAGGCCAGATTCGGATTCAGCGTCAAATTCTACATGGAAATGGTGTATTTCCAGCTCAATCGGAGAGAAAAAATTTTCGCTGACGTCCCCCCCCCTCTGGACAGCTCGCTTCGATTTTGGCTTCCAGTGGACGGATTTTGTCGTGCCATAGCTCGTTTGAAAGCTAAGAGTGAGACAAATTCACTGAAAGAATCGGCTTGTTCCTATCTGTCTTCGTTTAGATGTGAGACGCCATTTAAGATTTTGGGACATTGGCGAAAAACGACAGAGTTAGAATTTGGGACGTTTTGGGCTGTAGCTTCAAAACGAAGCATCGGATTGGAAAACGGATTTCAGATTTGGAATCAGCGTGAAATTCTCTATCTGTATGGTGAGTTTCAAGTCAATCGGCGAGAAAAAATTTTCGCTGACGTCCCCCCCCTCTGGACAGCTCGCTTCGATTTTGGCTTCCAGTGGACGGATTTTGTCGTGCCATAGCTCGTTTGAAAGCTAAGAGTGAGACAAATTCACTGAAAGAATCGGCTTGTTCCTATCTGTCTTCGTTTAGATGTGAGACGCCATTTAAGATTTTGGGACATTGGCGAAAAACGACAGAGTTAGAATTTGGGACGTTTTGGGCTGTAGCTTCAAAACGAAGCATCGGATTGGAAAACGGATTTCAGATTTGGAATCAGCGTGAAATTCTCTATCTGTATGGTGAGTTTCAAGGCAATCGGCGAGAAAAAATTTTCAACATTTTTCGAAAAAACGACAGAGTTAGAATTTTTGCGATGGCTGCCTACTATAGAGCCAAAACGAAGCATCGGATGGGAAAACGGAGGCCAGATTCGGATTCAGCGTCAAATTCTACATGGAAATGGTGTATTTCCAGCTCAATCGGAGAGAAAAAATTTTCGCTGACGTCCCACCCCCCTCTGGACAGCTCGCTTCGATTTTGGCTTCCAGTGGACGGATTTTGTCGTGCCATAGCTCGTTTGAAAGCTAAGAGTGAGACAAATTCACTGAAAGAATCGGCTTGTTCCTATCTGTCTTCGTTTAGATGTGAGACGCCATTTAAGATTTTGGGACATTGGCGAAAAACGACAGAGTTAGAATTTGGGACGTTTTGGGCTGTAGCTTCAAAACGAAGCATCGGATTGGAAAACGGATTTCAGATTTGGAATCAGCGTGAAATTCTCTATCTGTATGGTGAGTTTCAAGTCAATCGGCGAGAAAAAATTTTCGCTGACGTCCCCCCCCTCTGGACAGCTCGCTTCGATTTTGGCTTCCAGTGGACGGATTTTGTCGTGCCATAGCTCGTTTGAAAGCTAAGAGTGAGACAAATTCACTGAAAGAATCGGCTTGTTCCTATCTGTCTTCGTTTAGATGTGAGACGCCATTTAAGATTTTGGGACATTGGCGAAAAACGACAGAGTTAGAATTTGGGACGTTTTGGGCTGTAGCTTCAAAACGAAGCATCGGATTGGAAAACGGATTTCAGATTTGGAATCAGCGTGAAATTCTCTATCTGTATGGTGAGTTTCAAGGCAATCGGCGAGAAAAAATTTTCAACATTTTTCGAAAAAACGACAGAGTTAGAATTTTTGCGATGGCTGCCTACTATAGAGCCAAAACGAAGCATCGGATGGGAAAACGGAGGCCAGATTCGGATTCAGCGTCAAATTCTACATGGAAATGGTGTATTTCCAGCTCAATCGGAGAGAAAAAATTTTCGCTGACGTCCCACCCCCCTCTGGACAGCTCGCTTCGATTTTGGCTTCCAGTGGACGGATTTTGTCGTGCCATAGCTCGTTTGAAAGCTAAGAGTGAGACAAATTCACTGAAAGAATCGGCTTGTTCCTATCTGTCTTCGTTTAGATGTGAGACGCCATTTAAGATTTTGGGACATTGGCGAAAAACGACAGAGTTAGAATTTGGGACGTTTTGGGCTGTAGCTTCAAAACGAAGCATCGGATTGGAAAACGGATTTCAGATTTGGAATCAGCGTGAAATTCTCTATCTGTATGGTGAGTTTCAAGTCAATCGGCGAGAAAAAATTTTCGCTGACGTCCCCCCCCCTCTGGACAGCTCGCTTCGATTTTGGCTTCCAGTGGACGGATTTTGTCGTGCCATAGCTCGTTTGAAAGCTAAGAGTGAGACAAATTCACTGAAAGAATCGGCTTGTTCCTATCTGTCTTCGTTTAGATGTGAGACGCCATTTAAGATTTTGGGACATTGGCGAAAAACGACAGAGTTAGAATTTGGGACGTTTTGGGCTGTAGCTTCAAAACGAAGCATCGGATTGGAAAACGGATTTCAGATTTGGAATCAGCGTGAAATTCTCTATCTGTATGGTGAGTTTCAAGGCAATCGGCGAGAAAAAATTTTCAACATTTTTCGAAAAAACGACAGAGTTAGAATTTTTGCGATGGCTGCCTACTATAGAGCCAAAACGAAGCATCGGATGGGAAAACGGAGGCCAGATTCGGATTCAGCGTCAAATTCTACATGGAAATGGTGTATTTCCAGCTCAATCGGAGAGAAAAAATTTTCGCTGACGTCCCACCCCCCTCTGGACAGCTCGCTTCGATTTTGGCTTCCAGTGGACGGATTTTGTCGTGCCATAGCTCGTTTGAAAGCTAAGAGTGAGACAAATTCACTGAAAGAATCGGCTTGTTCCTATCTGTCTTCGTTTAGATGTGAGACGCCATTTAAGATTTTGGGACATTGGCGAAAAACGACAGAGTTAGAATTTGGGACGTTTTGGGCTGTAGCTTCAAAACGAAGCATCGGATTGGAAAACGGATTTCAGATTTGGAATCAGCGTGAAATTCTCTATCTGTATGGTGAGTTTCAAGTCAATCGGCGAGAAAAAATTTTCGCTGACGTCCCCCCCCCCTCTGGACAGCTCGCTTCGATTTTGGCTTCCAGTGGACGGATTTTGTCGTGCCATAGCTCGTTTGAAAGCTAAGAGTGAGACAAATTCACTGAAAGAATCGGCTTGTTCCTATCTGTCTTCGTTTAGATGTGAGACGCCATTTAAGATTTTGGGACATTGGCGAAAAACGACAGAGTTAGAATTTGGGACGTTTTGGGCTGTAGCTTCAAAACGAAGCATCGGATTGGAAAACGGATTTCAGATTTGGAATCAGCGTGAAATTCTCTATCTGTATGGTGAGTTTCAAGGCAATCGGCGAGAAAAAATTTTCAACATTTTTCGAAAAAACGACAGAGTTAGAATTTTTGCGATGGCTGCCTACTATAGAGCCAAAACGAAGCATCGGATGGGAAAACGGAGGCCAGATTCGGATTCAGCGTCAAATTCTACATGGAAATGGTGTATTTCCAGCTCAATCGGAGAGAAAAAATTTTCGCTGACGTCCACCCCCCTCTGGACAGCTCGCTTCGATTTTGGCTTCCAGTGGACGGATTTTGTCGTGCCATAGCTCGTTTGAAAGCTAAGAGTGAGACAAATTCACTGAAAGAATCGGCTTGTTCCTATCTGTCTTCGTTTAGATGTGAGACGCCATTTAAGATTTTGGGACATTGGCGAAAAAACGACAGAGTTAGAATTTGGGACGTTTTGGGCTGTAGCTTCAAAACGAAGCATCGGATTGGAAAACGGATTTCAGATTTGGAATCAGCGTGAAATTCTCTATCTGTATGGTGAGTTTCAAGTCAATCGGCGAGAAAAAATTTTCGCTGACGTCCCCCCCCCTCTGGACAGCTCGCTTCGATTTTGGCTTCCAGTGGACGGATTTTGTCGTGCCATAGCTCGTTTGAAAGCTAAGAGTGAGACAAATTCACTGAAAGAATCGGCTTGTTCCTATCTGTCTTCGTTTAGATGTGAGACGCCATTTAAGATTTTGGGACATTGGCGAAAAACGACAGAGTTAGAATTTGGGACGTTTTGGGCTGTAGCTTCAAAACGAAGCATCGGATTGGAAAACGGATTTCAGATTTGGAATCAGCGTGAAATTCTCTATCTGTATGGTGAGTTTCAAGGCAATCGGCGAGAAAAAATTTTCAACATTTTTCGAAAAAACGACAGAGTTAGAATTTTTGCGATGGCTGCCTACTATAGAGCCAAAACGAAGCATCGGATGGGAAAACGGAGGCCAGATTCGGATTCAGCGTCAAATTCTACATGGAAATGGTGTATTTCCAGCTCAATCGGAGAGAAAAAATTTTCGCTGACGTCCCCCCCCTCTGGACAGCTCGCTTCGATTTTGGCTTCCAGTGGACGGATTTTGTCGTGCCATAGCTCGTTTGAAAGCTAAGAGTGAGACAAATTCACTGAAAGAATCGGCTTGTTCCTATCTGTCTTCGTTTAGATGTGAGACGCCATTTAAGATTTTGGGACATTGGCGAAAAACGACAGAGTTAGAATTTGGGACGTTTTGGGCTGTAGCTTCAAAACGAAGCATCGGATTGGAAAACGGATTTCAGATTTGGAATCAGCGTGAAATTCTCTATCTGTATGGTGAGTTTCAAGTCAATCGGCGAGAAAAAATTTTCGCTGACGTCCCCCCCCCTCTGGACAGCTCGCTTCGATTTTGGCTTCCAGTGGACGGATTTTGTCGTGCCATAGCTCGTTTGAAAGCTAAGAGTGAGACAAATTCACTGAAAGAATCGGCTTGTTCCTATCTGTCTTCGTTTAGATGTGAGACGCCATTTAAGATTTTGGGACATTGGCGAAAAACGACAGAGTTAGAATTTGGGACGTTTTGGGCTGTAGCTTCAAAACGAAGCATCGGATTGGAAAACGGATTTCAGATTTGGAATCAGCGTGAAATTCTCTATCTGTATGGTGAGTTTCAAGGCAATCGGCGAGAAAAAATTTTCAACATTTTTCGAAAAAACGACAGAGTTAGAATTTTTGCGATGGCTGCCTACTATAGAGCCAAAACGAAGCATCGGATGGGAAAACGGAGGCCAGATTCGGATTCAGCGTCAAATTCTACATGGAAATGGTGTATTTCCAGCTCAATCGGAGAGAAAAAATTTTCGCTGACGTCCCACCCCCCTCTGGACAGCTCGCTTCGATTTTGGCTTCCAGTGGACGGATTTTGTCGTGCCATAGCTCGTTTGAAAGCTAAGAGTGAGACAAATTCACTGAAAGAATCGGCTTGTTCCTATCTGTCTTCGTTTAGATGTGAGACGCCATTTAAGATTTTGGGACATTGGCGAAAAACGACAGAGTTAGAATTTGGGACGTTTTGGGCTGTAGCTTCAAAACGAAGCATCGGATTGGAAAACGGATTTCAGATTTGGAATCAGCGTGAAATTCTCTATCTGTATGGTGAGTTTCAAGTCAATCGGCGAGAAAAAATTTTCGCTGACGTCCCCCCCCCTCTGGACAGCTCGCTTCGATTTTGGCTTCCAGTGGACGGATTTTGTCGTGCCATAGCTCGTTTGAAAGCTAAGAGTGAGACAAATTCACTGAAAGAATCGGCTTGTTCCTATCTGTCTTCGTTTAGATGTGAGACGCCATTTAAGATTTTGGGACATTGGCGAAAAACGACAGAGTTAGAATTTGGGACGTTTTGGGCTGTAGCTTCAAAACGAAGCATCGGATTGGAAAACGGATTTCAGATTTGGAATCAGCGTGAAATTCTCTATCTGTATGGTGAGTTTCAAGTCAATCGGCGAGAAAAAATTTTCGCTGACGTCCCCCCCCCTCTGGACAGCTCGCTTCGATTTTGGCTTCCAGTGGACGGATTTTGTCGTGCCATAGCTCGTTTGAAAGCTAAGAGTGAGACAAATTCACTGAAAGAATCGGCTTGTTCCTATCTGTCTTCGTTTAGATGTGAGACGCCATTTAAGATTTTGGGACATTGGCGAAAAACGACAGAGTTAGAATTTGGGACGTTTTGGGCTGTAGCTTCAAAACGAAGCATCGGATTGGAAAACGGATTTCAGATTTGGAATCAGCGTGAAATTCTCTATCTGTATGGTGAGTTTCAAGGCAATCGGCGAGAAAAAATTTTCAACATTTTTCGAAAAAACGACAGAGTTAGAATTTTTGCGATGGCTGCCTACTATAGAGCCAAAACGAAGCATCGGATGGGAAAACGGAGGCCAGATTCGGATTCAGCGTCAAATTCTACATGGAAATGGTGTATTTCCAGCTCAATCGGAGAGAAAAAATTTTCGCTGACGTCCCACCCCCCTCTGGACAGCTCGCTTCGATTTTGGCTTCCAGTGGACGGATTTTGTCGTGCCATAGCTCGTTTGAAAGCTAAGAGTGAGACAAATTCACTGAAAGAATCGGCTTGTTCCTATCTGTCTTCGTTTAGATGTGAGACGCCATTTAAGATTTTGGGACATTGGCGAAAAACGACAGAGTTAGAATTTGGGACGTTTTGGGCTGTAGCTTCAAAACGAAGCATCGGATTGGAAAACGGATTTCAGATTTGGAATCAGCGTGAAATTCTCTATCTGTATGGTGAGTTTCAAGTCAATCGGCGAGAAAAAATTTTCGCTGACGTCCCCCCCCCTCTGGACAGCTCGCTTCGATTTTGGCTTCCAGTGGACGGATTTTGTCGTGCCATAGCTCGTTTGAAAGCTAAGAGTGAGACAAATTCACTGAAAGAATCGGCTTGTTCCTATCTGTCTTCGTTTAGATGTGAGACGCCATTTAAGATTTTGGGACATTGGCGAAAAACGACAGAGTTAGAATTTGGGACGTTTTGGGCTGTAGCTTCAAAACGAAGCATCGGATTGGAAAACGGATTTCAGATTTGGAATCAGCGTGAAATTCTCTATCTGTATGGTGAGTTTCAAGGCAATCGGCGAGAAAAAATTTTCAACATTTTTCGAAAAAACGACAGTTAGAATTTTTGCGATGGCTGCCTACTATAGAGCCAAAACGAAGCATCGGATGGGAAAACGGAGGCCAGATTCGGATTCAGCGTCAAATTCTACATGGAAATGGTGTATTTCCAGCTCAATCGGAGAGAAAAAATTTTCGCTGACGTCCCACCCCCCTCTGGACAGCTCGCTTCGATTTTGGCTTCCAGTGGACGGATTTTGTCGTGCCATAGCTCGTTTGAAAGCTAAGAGTGAGACAAATTCACTGAAAGAATCGGCTTGTTCCTATCTGTCTTCGTTTAGATGTGAGACGCCATTTAAGATTTTGGGACATTGGCGAAAAACGACAGAGTTAGAATTTGGGACGTTTTGGGCTGTAGCTTCAAAACGAAGCATCGGATTGGAAAACGGATTTCAGATTTGGAATCAGCGTGAAATTCTCTATCTGTATGGTGAGTTTCAAGTCAATCGGCGAGAAAAAATTTTCGCTGACGTCCCCCCCCTCTGGACAGCTCGCTTCGATTTTGGCTTCCAGTGGACGGATTTTGTCGTGCCATAGCTCGTTTGAAAGCTAAGAGTGAGACAAATTCACTGAAAGAATCGGCTTGTTCCTATCTGTCTTCGTTTAGATGTGAGACGCCATTTAAGATTTTGGGACATTGGCGAAAAACGACAGAGTTAGAATTTGGGACGTTTTGGGCTGTAGCTTCAAAACGAAGCATCGGATTGGAAAACGGATTTCAGATTTGGAATCAGCGTGAAATTCTCTATCTGTATGGTGAGTTTCAAGGCAATCGGCGAGAAAAAATTTTCAACATTTTTCGAAAAAACGACAGAGTTAGAATTTTTGCGATGGCTGCCTACTATAGAGCCAAAACGAAGCATCGGATGGGAAAACGGAGGCCAGATTCGGATTCAGCGTCAAATTCTACATGGAAATGGTGTATTTCCAGCTCAATCGGAGAGAAAAAATTTTCGCTGACGTCCCACCCCCCTCTGGACAGCTCGCTTCGATTTTGGCTTCCAGTGGACGGATTTTGTCGTGCCATAGCTCGTTTGAAAGCTAAGAGTGAGACAAATTCACTGAAAGAATCGGCTTGTTCCTATCTGTCTTCGTTTAGATGTGAGACGCCATTTAAGATTTTGGGACATTGGCGAAAAACGACAGAGTTAGAATTTGGGACGTTTTGGGCTGTAGCTTCAAAACGAAGCATCGGATTGGAAAACGGATTTCAGATTTGGAATCAGCGTGAAATTCTCTATCTGTATGGTGAGTTTCAAGTCAATCGGCGAGAAAAAATTTTCGCTGACGTCCCCCCCCTCTGGACAGCTCGCTTCGATTTTGGCTTCCAGTGGACGGATTTTGTCGTGCCATAGCTCGTTTGAAAGCTAAGAGTGAGACAAATTCACTGAAAGAATCGGCTTGTTCCTATCTGTCTTCGTTTAGATGTGAGACGCCATTTAAGATTTTGGGACATTGGCGAAAAACGACAGAGTTAGAATTTGGGACGTTTTGGGCTGTAGCTTCAAAACGAAGCATCGGATTGGAAAACGGATTTCAGATTTGGAATCAGCGTGAAATTCTCTATCTGTATGGTGAGTTTCAAGTCAATCGGCGAGAAAAAATTTTCGCTGACGTCCCCCCCCTCTGGACAGCTCGCTTCGATTTTGGCTTCCAGTGGACGGATTTTGTCGTGCCATAGCTCGTTTGAAAGCTAAGAGTGAGACAAATTCACTGAAAGAATCGGCTTGTTCATATCTGTCTTCGTTTAGATGTGAGACGCCATTTAAGATTTTGGGACATTGGCGAAAAAACGACAGAGTTAGAATTTGGGACGTTTTGGGCTGTAGCTTCAAAACGAAGCATCGGATTGGAAAACGGATTTCAGATTTGGAATCAGCGTGAAATTCTCTATCTGTATGGTGAGTTTCCAGCTCAATCGGCGAGAAAAAATTTTCGCTGACGTCCCCCCCCTCTGGACAGCTCGCTTCGATTTTGGCTTCCAGTGGACGGATTTTGTCGTGCCATAGCTCGTTTGAAAGCTAAGAGTGAGACAAATTCACTGAAAGAATCGGCTTGTTCCTATCTGTCTTCGTTTAGATGTGAGACGCCATTTAAGATTTTGGGACATTGGCGAAAAACGACAGAGTTAGAATTTGGGACGTTTTGGGCTGTAGCTTCAAAACGAAGCATCGGATTGGAAAACGGATTTCAGATTTGGAATCAGCGTGAAATTCTCTATCTGTATGGTGAGTTTCAAGTCAATCGGCGAGAAAAAATTTTCGCTGACGTCCCCCCCCTCTGGACAGCTCGCTTCGATTTTGGCTTCCAGTGGACGGATTTTGTCGTGCCATAGCTCGTTTGAAAGCTAAGAGTGAGACAAATTCACTGAAAGAATCGGCTTGTTCCTATCTGTCTTCGTTTAGATGTGAGACGCCATTTAAGATTTTGGGACATTGGCAAAAAACGACAGAGTTAGAATTTGGGACGTTTTGGGCTGTAGCTTCAAAACGAAGCATCGGATTGGAAAACGGATTTCAGATTTGGAATCAGCGTGAAATTCTCTATCTGTATGGTGAGTTTCAAGTCAATCGGCGAGAAAAAATTTTCGCTGACGTCCCCCCCCTCTGGACAGCTCGCTTCGATTTTGGCTTCCAGTGGACGGATTTTGTCGTGCCATAGCTCGTTTGAAAGCTAAGAGTGAGACAAATTCACTGAAAGAATCGGCTTGTTCCTATCTGTCTTCGTTTAGATGTGAGACGCCATTTAAGATTTTGGGACATTGGCGAAAAACGACAGAGTTAGAATTTGGGACGTTTTGGGCTGTAGCTTCAAAACGAAGCATCGGATTGGAAAACGGATTTCAGATTTGGAATCAGCGTGAAATTCTCTATCTGTATGGTGAGTTTCAAGGCAATCGGCGAGAAAAAATTTTCAACATTTTTCGAAAAAACGACAGAGTTAGAATTTTTGCGATGGCTGCCTACTATAGAGCCAAAACGAAGCATCGGATGGGAAAACGGAGGCCAGATTCGGATTCAGCGTCAAATTCTACATGGAAATGGTGTATTTCCAGCTCAATCGGAGAGAAAAAATTTTCGCTGACGTCCCACCCCCTCTGGACAGCTCGCTTCGATTTTGGCTTCCAGTGGACGGATTTTGTCGTGCCATAGCTCGTTTGAAAGCTAAGAGTGAGACAAATTCACTGAAAGAATCGGCTTGTTCCTATCTGTCTTCGTTTAGATGTGAGACGCCATTTAAGATTTTGGGACATTGGCGAAAAACGACAGAGTTAGAATTTGGGACGTTTTGGGCTGTAGCTTCAAAACGAAGCATCGGATTGGAAAACGGATTTCAGATTTGGAATCAGCGTGAAATTCTCTATCTGTATGGTGAGTTTCAAGTCAATCGGCGAGAAAAAATTTTCGCTGACGTCCCCCCCCTCTGGACAGCTCGCTTCGATTTTGGCTTCCAGTGGACGGATTTTGTCGTGCCATAGCTCGTTTGAAAGCTAAGAGTGAGACAAATTCACTGAAAGAATCGGCTTGTTCCTATCTGTCTTCGTTTAGATGTGAGACGCCATTTAAGATTTTGGGACATTGGCGAAAAACGACAGAGTTAGAATTTGGGACGTTTTGGGCTGTAGCTTCAAAACGAAGCATCGGATTGGAAAACGGATTTCAGATTTGGAATCAGCGTGAAATTCTCTATCTGTATGGTGAGTTTCAAGTCAATCGGCGAGAAAAAATTTTCGCTGACGTCCCCCCCCCTCTGGACAGCTCGCTTCGATTTTGGCTTCCAGTGGACGGATTTTGTCGTGCCATAGCTCGTTTGAAAGCTAAGAGTGAGACAAATTCACTGAAAGAATCGGCTTGTTCCTATCTGTCTTCGTTTAGATGTGAGACGCCATTTAAGATTTTGGGACATTGGCGAAAAACGACAGAGTTAGAATTTGGGACGTTTTGGGCTGTAGCTTCAAAACGAAGCATCGGATTGGAAAACGGATTTCAGATTTGGAATCAGCGTGAAATTCTCTATCTGTATGGTGAGTTTCAAGGCAATCGGCGAGAAAAAATTTTCAACATTTTTCGAAAAAACGACAGAGTTAGAATTTTTGCGATGGCTGCCTACTATAGAGCCAAAACGAAGCATCGGATGGGAAAACGGAGGCCAGATTCGGATTCAGCGTCAAATTCTACATGGAAATGGTGTATTTCCAGCTCAATCGGAGAGAAAAAATTTTCGCTGACGTCCCACCCCCCTCTGGACAGCTCGCTTCGATTTTGGCTTCCAGTGGACGGATTTTGTCGTGCCATAGCTCGTTTGAAAGCTAAGAGTGAGACAAATTCACTGAAAGAATCGGCTTGTTCCTATCTGTCTTCGTTTAGATGTGAGACGCCATTTAAGATTTTGGGACATTGGCGAAAAACGACAGAGTTAGAATTTGGGACGTTTTGGGCTGTAGCTTCAAAACGAAGCATCGGATTGGAAAACGGATTTCAGATTTGGAATCAGCGTGAAATTCTCTATCTGTATGGTGAGTTTCAAGTCAATCGGCGAGAAAAAATTTTCGCTGACGTCCCCCCCCTCTGGACAGCTCGCTTCGATTTTGGCTTCCAGTGGACGGATTTTGTCGTGCCATAGCTCGTTTGAAAGCTAAGAGTGAGACAAATTCACTGAAAGAATCGGCGTGTTCCTATCTGTCTTCGTTTAGATGTGAGACGCCATTTAAGATTTTGGGACATTGGCGAAAAACGACAGAGTTAGAATTTGGGACGTTTTGGGCTGTAGCTTCAAAACGAAGCATCGGATTGGAAAACGGATTTCAGATTTGGAATCAGCGTGAAATTCTCTATCTGTATGGTGAGTTTCAAGTCAATCGGAGAGAAAAAATTTTCGCTGACGTCCCCCCCCTCTGGACAGCTCGCTTCGATTTTGGCTTCCAGTGGACGGATTTTGTCGTGCCATAGCTCGTTTGAAAGCTAAGAGTGAGACAAATTCACTGAAAGAATCGGCTTGTTCCTATCTGTCTTCGTTTAGATGTGAGACGCCATTTAAGATTTTGGGACATTGGCGAAAAACGACAGAGTTAGAATTTGGGACGTTTTGGGCTGTAGCTTCAAAACGAAGCATCGGATTGGAAAACGGATTTCAGATTTGGAATCAGCGTGAAATTCTCTATCTGTATGGTGAGTTTCAAGGCAATCGGCGAGAAAAAAATTTTCAACATTTTTCGAAAAAACGACAGAGTTAGAATTTTTGCGATGGCTGCCTACTATAGAGCCAAAACGAAGCATCGGATGGGAAAACGGAGGCCAGATTCGGATTCAGCGTCAAATTCTACATGGAAA
Organism: Prostheceraeus crozeri; assembly: GCA_907163375.1. Classification (NCBI taxonomy): domain Eukaryota; kingdom Metazoa; phylum Platyhelminthes; order Polycladida; family Euryleptidae; genus Prostheceraeus; species Prostheceraeus crozeri. Next base: position 701 of record CAJQUW010012077.1, on the reverse strand, counting down.
TGGTGTATTTCCAGCTCAATCGGAGAGAAAAAATTTTCGCTGACGTCCCCCCCCTCTGGACAGCTCGCTTCGATTTTGGCTTCCAGTGGACGGATTTTGTCGTGCCATAGCTCGTTTGAAAGCTAAGAGTGAGACAAATTCACTGAAAGAATCGGCTTGTTCCTATCTGTCTTCGTTTAGATGTGAGACGCCATTTAAGATTTTGGGACATTGGCGAAAAACGACAGAGTTAGAATTTGGGACGTTTTGGGCTGTAGCTTCAAAACGAAGCATCGGATTGGAAAACGGATTTCAGATTTGGAATCAGCGTGAAATTCTCTATCTGTATGGTGAGTTTCAAGTCAATCGGCGAGAAAAAATTTTCGCTGACGTCCCCCCCCCTCTGGACAGCTCGCTTCGATTTTGGCTTCTAGTGGACGGATTTTGTCGTGCCATAGCTCGTTTGAAAGCTAAGAGTGAGACAAATTCACTGAAAGAATCGGCTTCTTCCTATCTGTCTTCGTTTAGATGTGAGACGCCATTTAAGATTTTGGGACATTGGCGAAAAACGACAGAGTTAGAATTTGGGACGTTTTGGGCTGTAGCTTCAAAACGAAGCATCGGATTGGAAAACGGATTTCAGATTTGGAATCAGCGTGAAATTCTCTATCTGTATGGTGAGTTTTAAGTCAATCGGCGAGAAAAATTTTCAACATTTTCGA